>JACATO010001762.1:0-112084 GCA_018389105.1 Nautilus pompilius | reverse complement strand
GTTTAACATCGCCGTGTTTCTGTTTCGCTTTGATCATCACAGCGTAGTCTCGTGGTGTGGGGAGAAATCCGTCCGGCTCGTTCACAAGAGATGCGGCTCCTGCAGATGTGGAGGAGAAAGACTGTAGAACGGAGGTCGTTTGAACCGGATACGCTCCAACTTGGTTCACTTCCGGTACAAAATCTAAATGGCTTCGTACCGAGTGTAAGTAACCTTTTGTATCCTAGCCGAACATGTCTGTAAAGAGCTGTGTACTCAGTGGGGTAGACATTACGTGCATTAGGCGATTTACTTGTTATAAAAGGAAAAGAGATAAGGAAAAAAACAAGAAAGAATTTTTTACGCGTTTATTGTACAGCAATTGCAATTTTAGTGTAATGATGCCCGACGGGAGCGATGTAGTTACCGGATTTGCTTTTTTAAAATGTCGTGTTAAAAACTGTGGAGGCGGAGGGAACCGGACTATTTATTTTTAAAAAAAAAAATTAAGCAAACAATGAGATCAAAGAATTCATTTATTTATTCTAGGAAATAAACTGAGCTAGAAAACAAGAAAACAACTCTCAACTCTCTCTCTCTCTCTCTGTACTGACGTCATATTTCTCCGTCTCTCTCTCTCTCTCTACCAACAATAGGCAACAAAAGAGAAAAATACTGTTCCTTTTCGGGTGTCGTGGATACGGGTGCCTGAATTCTCTCATGAATCCTTCGGGTTCTCTCCTTTGAAAGGATGCTAGCAAGTTGAAATAAGAGGTGGAGCGCAAAGACAAATAAACATTTCAGAAGTAATCTACTTTATCTTCATATTTTACCAAAAAAAAAAAAAGAACCACAATTCTAAACACCAAACCCCGAGAATATGAATCATTTTGAGTTTGCTTAGTATAGTGAGAGCTGGAAGGTGGATGGGTTTGGGCAGGTGCTTTACGGTTAGGTTGAAAGTTAATAGATTGTTGTTAATTTACCGTGAAAGAGCCTGCTAATATAACCAATCTGAAGTCTTCCGCTTTTCTGCTGCTATTCCAGTAAAATTAAGTTGTTTTTTTTTTTTTTTAAATTATTATATATTTATTTATTTTGTTTGGAGTTGTTGTTGTTGTTGTTGTTGTTTTTTCAGTATTACCATCGGGATAATCTCCCTTTACATTATTCAAATTAAAAGTTCATGTTCGGTGAGCTTTTCGTTTCAGTAGAAACATCTGGATAACCTACCCGTACATTTATAAATAATAAAAAAAAAAACACTTGGTATTTGGTCATCTCTCTCTTTGTTAAACAGCAGCAACGACCCCTACTAGCTCGGAGAGCTCGAAAAACAACATTAGCTTTGTTCAACCACGTTTTCCTGTTTGTTGTTGTCTTCCCTTACATCCAGCCCCGACGACCAGCTCTGAAAGGCAACAACAACAACAACAACAACAAATGGCATATCTTTTCCGAGCATATTTGTTGCCTCGACGACCACAGACCTGGTAACGTGACCTGGAGGTGGGGGGGGGGAGCTGCCTGAATATTTATCTTGTTAATCTAGGTCAGCAAGGACAGCGTAACCTGAACGTTTGCACATCTTTGCATTTTCTCTCTCCTTTCCTCCGCTCGCTCCCGATGGCACTGACGTGACCCGGGTTTGTCGGTCAGACCCGGGGACGTGTTCTTTATTCCAGCCAGTTTATTTTCTCAAGGCAAACATTCTTCTTCTTCTTCTTCTATTTCTGTAAATTCTGTTATTTTTCTGAATTCAGATACAGAGTACATTCACTCGGAGATGGGGCGGACTTCGAGTTCTGTCTTCATCTAGAATGATTTCATACAAACAACAAAAAAAATCAATTCCCCTTTTTTTAAAATCTTTTTTTTTAAAAAAACCCATTTGCTAATAAAAGAAATAACCCAGGAAAATAACCTAATACCCTTTTTTTGTTTGTTTACGGGAATTTAGGCTTTATTTACATATCCCGACCTTTAATAAAGGATTCATCCCATTATTTGTTTATTCGAAATATATTACTTTTTTATGATGTTTTTTTTTTTTTTTCTAATTTATTTTCCCCTCGAAAGTTGGATTAGTCGGAGAAATGCAGTTAACACGACAAAGTCGGCTGAAGTTAATAAGTAAAACTGTTTGCGATGTCGTCGTTGCTTCTCTTTAGCAGCCGGACCTTTAAGTCTACGGCGATATGGAAGCGTGCGGTTCTCCTCCTCACATGTCACACAAAAGGGCGAAGCCACGCCCACAGCCTCGCTTTGGACACTTACTAACTGCCCAGTAGGATTTTTAAAAAAAAAAAAAAGGGAGGGGGCTAATTAAGGTCGAAGATTGTTCTCACTGAGTTCTGGACACGGCTATAAGTGGGGCGAGGCTGTTAGAAAGAATTAGACGAGCTTCGTGACAAAGATACACAATCACGAAAACCTTCTCTGTGTGTGTGTGTGTGAGAGGAGGAGGAGGAGGAAGAGATCTGTCCGGTTTGTTAAAGGAGCGGAGGGATTCCACAGCAAGCAGTTTTGATTTGTAACCTGTGTATGGATGGGATGGTACAAACGCGTTATGCTTTACGTCATTTCCTACGTCATCCTTGACGTCATCACCCCCCCCCCAGTAATCACAGGGGACACAGTCCTATTATCCCAACAACTTATCCTCGTAACTACTTTCATTTTCATTTTTTCTTTTTTTTTTTTGTAAATCGTTAAATCCCCAAGGGATTTTTTTTTTCGCCGAGCCCTGCATCTAATGAAGTCTTTATCCACCCCGACCCCACCCCACCCCACCCCAATGCTGCAGAAAGAAAGGAAGGCCAAAAAAAAAATCGGTTACCGTTTATAAGTTTGTGCTGAATCCACTCGCCACAAAGCGAAACTAAGGAAAGACAATCCCGTGTTTCTGGTGCTCTGAATAACGAACGATAAACCGTCCCTTCACTTATAATCTCTAGCGACAGGCTGCTGCTCTCAGGTCTGAACAACACGGCGTCTGGTATCTTACACACAACATGAACCGGAAAGGGAAGTAGCAGATCCTGGTAGCTATTGCATTTCGGGAAGCATTAACCTGTTTGCCCGCTGATCGATATGAAAGGGCTTGTTCATCGTCCGCCTTTAGCAAATTGCACCACTGCTTTTTTCCTAAAAACAACGATAGCTGCATCCCAGTTAATGGTAACTATTCTGTAAGACTTTAGTAGTTGCTGTCCAAACTTATCCAAACCCAAGCGCATTATTTTCAATACGAACTTTTAAATGATAGTTAAAAACAGTTTTCTAACATTAATTATTTTGGTTAAATCGCTTGTTGTAAAAAAAAAAAAAAAAAAAAAAAAAAAACCCAACAAACAGTAAATACCAAGCACGGTGGCTTTAATTGTACGTTATCAAACTCCGAGGCGCTCCAGCCAAATTGCCCCATCACTATTCGGCACGACAGACTGAGACAGATCGAATTACGGTAGAGGGCGCTGGGTAAGTGATGAATTCTACATGTTTTTGTGCTAACGTAGTAGATCTATCCTGAGTTCTTTCTAATCTGCTGGTCGCAAATACTTATATTACCTCTCCACTTACAACTGTGTCTGAGCTTGTTGCTAGATATATGTCGTTAAAGTATTTACAGCCAACGATCAAACCGTCGTAGCTATTATTTGGCCGGCGAAAACTTGGCGAGCGATAGCTTCAGTGTCAGCTATTCATTCCTGCCAGAGATGGTTAATACAGACTGTCCATATAAACCCATTATGCCCAAATAATAAATGTCTATTTTTGCTTCCGGTTGTCTGGTAGCTGCAAGTTTGTTTGTTTTTTCCCTGGCGTTAGATCGAACATGAAAGGGTCTTCCGCAGCAAATACAAAGTCGAGCAAAATCTGCGTGCGTAGTAAATGGTTGAGTTTTCAAGTCTAATGGTGGGAGGAGGCGAATAAACGAATTGATCAGTTACCACGAACATCGATTCGCAAATTATCAGAAGCATAGGCGAGAGAGGTGCGAAACAATCTGTATGGTT
Source organism: Nautilus pompilius (assembly GCA_018389105.1). Lineage (NCBI taxonomy): Eukaryota > Metazoa > Mollusca > Cephalopoda > Nautilida > Nautilidae > Nautilus > Nautilus pompilius. The sequence goes on along the minus strand of JACATO010001762.1, from coordinate 108,086 downwards.
ATCAGTACTTTTTTTTTCCGATGCAAATTAGTCAATATTTCAAGTACCCTGATAAAAATTCAAATCTCACCGCGACCATTTCATATAATCTTGGAAACTTTTCCCATTTTTTTAAGAAGAGGCTTAAGATGACCATTTCACCTTTTCCTCTGAAGCGAAGTTTTTGTTTTAAATATTAAATGATTAACTAAAAATTACTTTCATCGAGTGAATATTACATTTGTATTCATGCGCACTATTTCAGGTGCATTAAGCTTTTATTGCTTTCCTTTTCATCTGTTGCAAAAAGAAAAGGGCAGAGTAGCAGTGTCTCTATTTGAACAGTGTTGGCGTAGAGTCAGAGTCTCCTGGAGAGTGTTTATTTACATATATATTCTATCTGTTGGGGGGGTTCTAGTTACATACTTCAGAGAATATGGATTTGCCTTAAACGGCATATGACCCACTGAAGCCTTTTTGTAATAAGCGCAGCTTGAGGAAGAACAAGAAACCACCTTTGCCTGTCCATTCATTGATTACATCTGTAACTTGAGCAAAAGTGAGATCCTTCTTCCACATTTAACGGCATCACCACGTGCACAGCCATCGTTAGTGAACTCGTTCAGGGGTCAGCTGTGTTCTCGGTCTACTCTGAAAGAGAAGCTTAAATAGATTTCTTATTCCAGGCTTCGGCTCCGTATAGAATTAGTTTTTGTTGTTACTTTTGTTAAATCGAGACGAGACCAAATATCACCGTTGTGTGTGGAAATGAGATTCAACCCAGCCCGGTGTCATCTGTTTTCGCCGTGTCAGTCCCTATCGGACCGTCGCATCTTCGTCGCGCTTCCCATTGTTGTTGCTCCAGTGACGTATTCACCGGCCTTAGATTATTGTTGCTGCTGCTGCTGCTGCTGCTGGCCAGGAGAACAGCGCCCCCTTTCCCACAAACCACCTTGTCGAGTAGTACCGTTTTGAAATGTTGCTTATTTGAAAACTCTCTCTCTGGTCGGTGCTTTCTCAAAGTACCATTACCCTATCGTCGCAAAGCAGAATGGCAGCGCGCTCTACTTCCGCTGTTATCTCCCCTTCCTTTTCTTACGGGAGTTTTCCACGGGCAAGGGGTCGCGCAGCGCTGTCACGGGTGGGGGGGGGGTAGGGAATAAAAAAAAAAAAAAAAATGGACTGTTATTAGAGCCGCCGAGAAGGAACCAACCACTTCTGTTTAATTGCCGAGTACATTAGCAAAAAGGGGAAAGAATGAAAAATTTTTTTAAAAAAGAGAGGAGAGGAAAAGCCCACAAGCAGTGTGTGTGTGTGTGTGTGTGGACCGCCCGGCGAGCTGGCACCAGCAGGTGCAGCTATAAAGAGAAAGGAATACGATTTCTGACAGCGCCGAGCACCTGCCGCTCTTAAAGGGGAGGTCACCTACAGAGCTGACCCCCTCTTTTCTTCTTTAGCCGCTTCGACGTAGTATGAATTTGCGATTTGTGCGCGCTCATATGTATGAATAATAATGCACCCTTCGTGCGTTTACAATGGGTTGCATTGTTTACTTGTAAAAAAAAAAAAAAAAAAAAATAATAATAATAATAATAATAATAATAATAATAATATAATATGTGATATTCTGGCTAACGTGGGAAAAGAAAAATGAAATAATTGCAAGGTAAAGTATGTTAATCAACCGACTCGGGAACACCAGACTGGTTAAATATCAATTAGAAATATCGCGCGTGCCTGCGTGCACGTAATTATAATAAGACTGGAATGATCAAGGACTTTATGTTAGAGAAGTCAAGGACAGCGAACTCTTAGTACAGTAACTTATCCATGAAGTCAAAAAAAAAAAAAAAAAGTAGATCAATCCTAGCGTTTAGAGGCTGAGCAGATAAACCTTCCTATATTGGATGCTGATTTTCTCCATACCATACCACTCTATAGGATGCTACAGTGAGCGTCGACTGACTTTTGAACCACAGCCTCTGTAGCAATAATCATGGATCATTTTAGCCTTTCGTAGCTAATTTCCAGTCGCATAGCACTTATACTGCCAAGTACGCTACAGAAAATTCGCTAATCACCACTTAGCGCAGCCATCATTCGATCCAAATCCTCAGATAATTTCGAATGCTATAATATTTTTAGATTTTCTTTTCTCTCCACCAGCGCTATTCATTTAATTACATCTCAAATAAAACTATTCATATGATCTGTTCCTTTTAATGGTTTTATGCATATAATTTCTCTCTCTCTACGCAGAATTTTAAAATAATTTCTATGCTTTTCGCACCTTTTCATTGATATAATTTGGCCCTCCCACGGACTGTTATTGCACAGATTTTATTTCGCTCATTATTATTATGGACATAATTTTACCTTTAGTTATGTAGGGTTGCGGGCGGTGTTACCCGGCAGTAGGGAAACCCACGAAGGAGACCCAGAACTGCTAGTCATGGAAATGAGCCGGTCTTTGAGGTGGAGAGAAGCAAACGAGGCAGCGAATTAAAACAGAATTCAATCGTCTCGGGCTGATTAGTCTTTTAATAAAACTAGTAGCTAGAACGGGTTGTTTACATGTCTGTGAAGCATATGTTACCCAGAGAAAACGAATGTCACGAATATCTCTACTTCCATATGCTAATTATGTATTGCCTATTCTTGTTTAATGGGGATACTTTTTTAAAAAAAATTTATTCTATACCTGGATACCTGGATAGTCTGACACTATTTTGATTTTTACGCATGTTGGCCGCGCAGTTGCTGTGTAGTTACGCTTTTGATTATTATTCCATCTCAGAGGTTTACAGAGAGAGAGAGAGTTTAAGTTTCTCCCTTTTTAGCTCAAATTTCCAATGCAAAGGTTCTCCTTCGATTACGGCGACAGAGAGTGCTGATATTCAGATTAAGGTCGACAATAACAATTATTTTTAAATTAAAATACGTTGTAATTGTTTTTATTTCTGTATGTTTGCTATGTCTTGCCGCTCCAGTATTTTCTGCTATTGCCTGCATGTCCCCCTCAACAATTTTTCGTGCTAGCGAACTAAATAAGCAAGCATTTCTAACAGGCAGTCCGGCCTGCTGTAGATATATGTCTGTCTGTGATTTCGCGAGAAAGCTTATGCAACCATGGAAAACAGGACAGAGACGTGCGGGAAGGGGGAGGTAATCGTTTGTGTTGAATTGGAACCGTGGAGGCAAGAAAAACGGATGACGTTTTGCCTCCCAGCGTCAGCAGAGTTATTTCTCCTGAGTAGGAAGCGGACAAGCATGCTGTGGTTATCCGGGCACTAAATCATCTTGACCTCCTTCCTACTCGTTTTTGAAAAATGTTTCGGCATCTTCATTGCGTTGGAATTTAGAGCAAGTATTTTGTGAACTGGCGGTGAAGAGAAAGGATGTGTCCGACCAATCAGCGTCATGAAAGTAAGCCTTCTTTGTTTCATTAGCACATCTATTTCACCCGACTAAATCGCTGGTGGACTTTTGCGGTGCTCGCGATCTGGGCAAGAGTAAACTTGAGACCTGTTCCCATGAATCACGTCGCCCGAATGTGGTCTCCGAACTCACGAAGTCACAGCGACATCAGTACCGATCTTTCAGGTAACCGGCCTTGGTCGGTTTTAGATCTCCACCTATTGAGTTCCATGTAACAAATCAGTCTGTCCGTTGGTTGGATAGATTGGCAGAAGGGGATGACTATCATTGATCTTCTTCCGTTGCTGGATGAAAACCAGTCAGGGAATGATTTCGGGTAACTTTGGAGTGTTGTGTGTTTCCTTGTGAAGATACCTAAATAAGGCTAATCTTGCAAAATGAGTAAAGATTCCTTGCTTCATAAGGCGCTGCTCTTACATTTCGCTAAGACGGTCTGACGCCATCGATTCTTGCCGCAAGGGTCGCTTTCATTGGGCAAGACGGCTATGTACTCGTTCGTCAAAGGTCTTAAAGAACCAATGGAACATTCTGGCGTGAAATTTATATATTTAATATGAAATATAATAAATTATATGTAATTGTCAATTAAAAATCGTCTTTTGATATGTCAATACAGTTATTTAAAAAAAGAAAATAAATAAGAAGACTGTTCACCGTTTAATTCATTGCTCTTGGCCATAGAAATAATGAGGTTCGAACATCCTATCTTTTACCAACCTGGCGCCATCATTGGTTTTCTCAATAAGTCGTCCTGACATTTGATTAAACCATAAAATTTAAGAGAATTTTCTTTTTATTCAATAGACCTTAAAGCTGATTAAACGTCAAGTTTTATATCCTTAGGATAGTTAAAGATTGATTTGGTGGAACTAAATCTGCTCGCGCTCTGGGATTGTCATTCTACAACGTCCTACTTACACGTGATACATTGCTAAAAAAAAAATTTACCATTACTTCATCTTTAAAAAAGCCCAACAAATTTTGATATTTTTTTTTTTTTTATCTTTAATGCCTTGTAGAATGATTTCTGACTAATGAAGTTAAAATGGAGTACAAGCGAGCTTTCGATGAACTGAGGGCCTAGCGACCGGTTTTCCCCTGTCCAGACGCTGTTTGATCGAACGGATCACGGAAAGCTAACGGCGACCATGGAAACTTTGGGCAGACCTACGCGGCAGAGAACCCGCCTTTAAATATCAAGAACCAAGGAAATACTGCAGATAGGCGACAATTCGCCTTTTCTGCTTCCCCAGTTGCTTTCTGGAACTCGACGGTGGTGGTGGTGGTGCCAGTGTTGGTAACGAACACGGCACTGAACCCTACAACGTGTTTGTCTGTTCGCTCCATCTGCTGACCTAATCTCTTCTTCTGTTCCCACCATCCCCACTTCCGCCGAGGCGACGTGAAGTAACATTAACACTCGTGACGTCAGTTCCGTTTTTCAAGCGGCGTTTTGGGTGGCGAACGACAGGGATCGGAAACCTCCTCGATAAGCGATAATCTGATCTCTCGGGACATCCACGCGGCTGTCAGCCGGAAGAAGAAGTCCCCCCCCACCGACCACCGGACGGGAGGAACGCAGGGCGGGGGTCGGTCTCTCCAGCTATCGTGACATATAAAGATAAGGGTCGGCAACAAGCCGAATTCTAACGCTGTCTGCCGTGTAAAGTAAGAAAGAAACACAGCGGAGGAACAAAAGCCATCGATCTTCCCGGAGCCGGGCAGGTGCGCCCATACATAAGTTAGTAGTTACGTGATGCTCGCTGGTGATATTGAAATGACAATTACAGCCAGAAGTCACGCATGAGCGGTTCGGTTTTGTTGTCGGTGTCTTTCCGAGATCGTCTGACGTTTATTTGTTAAAAACGTAGAGAGTCCGCTTGAATGAACCTTCTCCAGCCGGCCTGACCGCGGTCCGGTCGGACATGATTGTACGTGCGCGTCCAAGATCCCCAGTGTAGACAGCCCGGCCGCCCTTCTCAATGCCCGCACGAAGCGCTGGGGTTGTTTTTATTTGAGCTGGAGAGTCGGTGGTTGATGTCTCATCTGAGCTGTGCACAGCATCGCCGATAAGCAAAACAAAGCCATCCAAACACTCCTTTCCTAAGGTTTCAGTAGCGGCATATAAAAGGAAATGGTCCCTCTTCCCCCGAGGTTTTCGGGATAATGTTACTACAATCCTCGTATAGAATTTTAAAAGAGAGCTCTAATAATAGGAATAATACTTCCAGCACTAGTATCAACAAGCAATAAGAGCCTGGACTTTTGAAAAGCGTCTCTCTCTCTCTCTCTCTCTCCTCTCTCTCTCTCTCTCTACTGACGTCATCTCTCTCTCTATTGACGTCAACTCTCTCTCTGTACTCATGTCATCTCTCTCTACTGACGTCATCTCTCTCTTTTGACGTCAACTCTCTCTCTGTACTCATGTCATCTCTCTCTCTCTACTGACGTCATCTCTCTCTCTATTGACGTATTGACGTCAACTCTCTGTACTCATGTCATCTCTCTCTCTCTCTCTCTCTCTCTCCTCCTCTTCTCTCTCTCTCTCTCTCTCTCTCTCTCTCTCTCTCTCTCTCTACCGGCGTCATCTCTCCTCCCACTAACTTGTTTTGTGGTGGGTACATCTGGAAGGGTTTCGACAAAGGTATCTGCTGAGAAGGCAGCAGCACGTCTGTTGTTTTTCTAATTCTCATACCCGGAATAAAATCTCGCAAATACCATGTCAGTTAGGATCATCATTATTTGATATTTGCTGGTAAAATCTTACTTTCTACTATCAATCCTTTAATTTGTAGGGCAGTTACTGGGGGGAAAGAACGCGTTTTTGCTCCATCTCTAGAGAGCACCAGAGCCATTACTTGACTCATAGTGATGATCGCGGTAAAATGTCCGCCTTTTGAAATTCATCCATTAATTTTTTTATGATCATAATATCAGTGGTAATATTTTTAGTCTCTGCACAATTCAAAGGCCATAATCGATCGTAAAGAGTTTTCGAATGGTTTTTTCTATCTGTAACACAATTCCTGAATCATCGTCCGTGATTATTTTGCACGTAACAGTGAGAATACTAACCACCACATTATTTTCTTAGATGTAATCTCTGCTTCATTCTAGGTAAAAGAAAATAATTACACCACAACTACGACTTATACTCGTGTATAACGCGTTTTCTTCCCGTCACTCGTGTACAACGCTCGCCCAGTATAAGACTTTAAGACTTGCTGATGCACAGCGGCTGAACGCATCCTGAGGAATGAGGTCGACTGGGACAGAACCTGCTTCCAGTCATGAAAGCCTCTGTGATTTAGTTCAGGGATTTTCAACCTTTATGCTACCACGGAACCCTTATACGAAAGCTTATTTGTTGTGGAACTCTATCGTGCATGTATATAAAGAGAGCGACACATTATAGTAGTATATTTTTATTGCCGGTGAGACTGAAACACAGCATCAGACTAGATTTATTTAATTTAATTAATCATAGTAATGTATATTTATTTTAACTTTGTAGGAGAATAATTGAAAATAACTGATAATCATAAAATCAGAAGATCCAAATAAATGTTGCAAAGGCCTTAACAGAAATATTTGTTGTCATGACTACCTCGATTCAATGTGCTGGTTGGCGCTGCTAGCTGTCGAGGAGCTTCTTGAGATTAGGTTCAATGCGAGATAACTGCAGCCCTATATCTGGTTCAGCATCGAGCCTAGCACGATGTTGTTTTTTTTTTTTTCGTTGCACTACCCTACCCCGCAAAAGTATGTAGTTGCAGAGCGAAGCAAGTTTGGAAATTTCAAGAAACTCTTTCCTTTCTCAGGAGAGCCCCAAAACCCGATCAACGGAATGCCGTATCTGCTCCGATGTTTATCAATTGTTCAATTTCTTTCACGCTTTGATTAGAATTTTTAAAGAAGCAGGGAGAGGATTTCGAAGTCTTCTTCTATATCTGGAAAAATACTTTTCGATGGCGTGCTGCGGTCCAGCAGACCCTGAATGATACCTGAACGAACGCCATCGCTGATTGGACTCTTCGCGTCTCTCAACGAATCCTGTGTGGTGGAAAAACAAATCGGTGACATTTTTCTTTACGTGTGTTTCCAAGAACTCCATTTTTAGCAATGTCAGATCAATTTTCTCCCGACCAGGTAAAGCTGTTCTAGTTGTGCCTTGAACAGCTAAATTTAGTTCATTTAATTTACAAACACACCAGCCAGACATCGCAATCTTTGTAGCCGTACAGGATGAGACAGACGGACGCGAGGAAGGTTTGGAGGGCTTACTTGGGAAAGTACCACCAGTTCTGAGCGAAGTGCGAACACAGAGCCATAACTTCACCCCGAGATAACCATCGCACTTCAGTGTGCATAAGTAATGTTGTGTAACTGCTACACGTTTCTTCACACAGAACAAGTAAAATCTCGCGTTTAATGCTCTGGCTCCAGTAAAATTAGCAATCTTGAACTGCCTCACCCAGTACGGCTTTCAGTTTTTCAGGCATCTTTACCACAGAGGGCGCTTCCCGACGAGTGACGCAGCAACTACTTGTACATTTTGGAGCGACTGTTTCCACACGTGCGATAAAAACACGATGTTTTCCGGTCACCGGCTGTAGACACACCAACACACCGGTTCCCACACGGTCCTAGGACATCCTCTTCGGCTCCATTATTGCGTGCGCGCCTCACAAATACAAGCAGAACAGCAAGATTGGCGACATCTGTCGCCTTGTCGAGTTGTAAAAGAAAAAAGAAAAAAAGCAGCCACCATTTTTATGCGTTTGATTAATTCACTTTCTGCGTCACGGTTCACGTCCAGAATCCGTCTTGAAATAGTCGAATTCGAAAGTGGAACAGATTCAGCTACATTAAGTATTTTTTTTCTTTTTTCTAGCAGAACAGGAAACGGTGTCTTGTACGCGGGGGGGGGGGTTGAGATATTCTCCAGTTACATGAGCCTCACCAGAACAGGCAACACGATCGCCCACGAGGTACGACGGCTCACGTGCACTATTATTTACCCTCCTTTGTGACGTGAGAAATATAATATCATCTGGAGGGAGTCTGGAATTAATTCATTCGCCTTGGAAGAAGAAAAAAAAAACCCAACGGGCTTACCTTTATGCTAATATACTGCCCTTCAAAACGTCTTTGTAACTTGGCAGGAGCCATAAAACTATTATTTAAGTCTTTGAAGCACAAGAAATGGTGGCCATTGGGTGAACCTGCTGCACGTCAAGAATGAATCCAGAGAAGGGACAACTTTCGGCGAACCTCCATGTTTTCGAAGTCTTACTTTTGCTAGAACCCAGCTTCACCAGCGTCAGTTTCTTTGTCGGCCTCGTTGTCATCAATGCGCTTTCGTTTTAGAATTCCCCTTTTTAAGCCAGTTATTCATTATGAAGGAGGGGGGTAAATTTCTCATTAATGAGACAGCGAGTTAACTGCACCACGCTCGGGAAGCCGATGCAGTGCTGACTCTAACTCCTAAGGTCTCGAGGCGTCGGCCATAATGCGTCATCCGAGGAATGGCTGCACTTGTGACGTCATCTGGACGCCTGACAATCGTTGGACATATCTGAAGATCGACCCTGATACTCGCCACACGAGGTTTGTTTGTTTGTTTTTTTTAATTTTATTTTTGTTATCGTAGTATAACTACGATGAATTCTTCACGGAGATTTATTGATACTTAGATTTTCTTTGATATATTTACAAAATTTTGATTACCAATATTTAGGGAGTGGGGGAATGAACAGTTACAGAAATGTATGTGCACTAATTTAGCATATTTGCTTAACTGCGCCATTACATTTTTCTTCTTTTTTTCTCGAGGATCCCCTGAAAGCAGTCCAGGACCCAGGTTGGACTTAGGTCAGTGTGGGTTCGATCCGTCGGGTCCCATTTTGAACGGACCCATACTACCGGTATCCCGACGAACACTTCGCGCGGTGCCTAACCGGTGTAATTCGCATGCGTATCGAAGCCCTGGTGGCGTTCCGTCTTCTCGCAACATGTTCACCAAACCAACAGACACCTGACATCCGGGCGACACCGTGACACTATCAATGATTATACACTGATGGCGGCAAGGAAAAAAAGCGTCCGTTTAAAAAGGACTTTCAGAATTATATAATGTCTGGTAAATTTTTTTCCGAGAACCACAGTTTTACTGTCTGCTTTAGTTTCGGCAAGATAGCAGAAGCTCATCAACTTGTAGCAGGCAACCAGAGAGAAAAGTTTACATGTATCTATACTAGCACCTTCCTCTGCCGGCAAGTTTTCTTTATTTATTTACTATTACATTAGTGAAAAAGGGAGGATTTTCTCGTGTGTAACGGTGATGGATTTTTAAACTAATTTATAATTGTAACACCTAATATTATGATATTACCATCCGTAGAAAAAAAAAGATTTTTTTTTTCTTTTGTTTTGCCGAGACGAAGAATAGTTTCCAGTTTGTTCACCCACCTACCAGCCTTTGAATGCACACAGAGGTTCTGTCTTTAGCTGGAATGTACTGCACTAGAGTCTCTCTGCCTCTCATTTGTATGTACGATGTTTGTTTTTATTATCTCTCCCCTCATAAAATTCCGAGATGTGCATACCTGAACAGAATATGTCATTGCCGGCGTTGTCACAAGCCAGAGAGATAAACACCGTAGACAAAAGATCGTCTTTACTTCGTCCTCAATCACTGTCATAACGAACCTACGTACCACTTGTACTTGACAGATAATACATGCCATGAGCGGTAAGTAGCTGACCTTTCTTCAGATATTCTTGTGTTTCCGGCAGCCATATTATATAAGGCATTCAACCGCATCACTACGCTGCCTACTTACTTCTGCTGCTATGCCACTATCAAAGGTAGACGGTGTGTTGGCTCTCTGCCAGTCTAAACGGTCTGAAGATGATGCAAAGATGTCATTTCGTCTCAGAAGGAAGCCATTTGCGGAAACTACTTTGACAATAGTAATCAGTCAAAGTCCGTCAGTCGCAGCACCAAAAGCAGACGACGCCATCTTGTGAGTCCGAGGTTCTGCGGTTTAAGTAAAATCCTTGGAAGGAAAGAGAGGTTGGTGGGAAAGAGATCAACTAAAACAAAATATTTTGATTTGATTTGCAAGTCTGACGGTTCCCCCACCCCCACTTCTGTCGTTTCCTTTCACAAATCGCCACTCCGTTCAAACATGATACCACCCCGCCCTCTAAAGAGCCAAACTAACTTTGTGCACACTTCCTTCGTTGATTTACAGGCTGCACCTCGTGACTTGGCACTCGCCAATGGAAATGTCGCATGTGCCACGCGCAGTCAGTTTATTAGTGAACGTAATTAAATATGCACACCACTAAATGTCCGTTACAATGGCTGTCCCGAATTTAAATCACACGAGGCCTTTTTTTTTTAAATCAAAATATCTCCATTATTGACTGCACATTTATGACCGCAGGATATATATATATATATAATTAAACGTGCATAATAATTTCTCTTTTGAAACTAGTGCTATAATCCCATTAAGATGTGAGGCGAGTGAGTAAACTGGTTAGCCACATTGCGGCTTAACGACCGGACGGACGTCTGTCCGATTCGTGTAGCACTTGTAAGCAGGAAAAATAATTCTTCAGATTCTTTGTTTCTTTCTTTCTGGCTTTGGATTCTTGCCGCATAATGAGCTGGGTGTTCGGTTCCGGTTTTATTTTTGGTAGCAAAGTGAAAGTGGAAAACGTTTTTTCGCTTAGATCTTCAGCCCGCCAGGGGTGTGAAGGATCCTTTGGCTCGCTCGAAACCCAACAAAAACCGGCGTTGGTTTGCAGTGAGAACTTGTTTTTCATCTTCATTTTCTCACCGTAAACCAAACATAACCACATCCTTGAGAGTTGAAAACACTGCTGCTTTAATCGCTGGAAAACGTAGCGAAGGGCGGACTTTTATTCTTTCCCGACTGATGTCATTCTCCTCGATCTTCGTTACCCGACCGCCTCTCTCTCTCTCTCTCTCTCGCCATTCTGTCAGCAGTGGGCACTGATTCCCCGTTAAGATGAGACTCACCGAGGCAGCCAGTTGGAGATCAATAGCGACGAGTGAACGGATAGCGTCAAGTACAAAGTTACAAAAGTTCGTCCAGCGTCTGTAGCTTGTTCTTATCACAATTAAATTAGTGGAGCATCACGAGAAGAGGCTTTGTGCTCGCATCCCACTTAATTTGGTTCGAGCGAGCGCGAAGCGGTGAACGGTGATTTGTGAACTGTGAAATGGCATCGGAGTGACTGCCATCAAATGCATATAAACCAAGCTTGTTGGGTTAAAGAATTTGAGGGCCCCCCCCCCCTTCCGACTGCCTTTCTGGATGTCTCGGGAGCCGGATCTACCGGTAATTTCCTTTTATTTATTTTTGTTTTGAATGGTTAGGAAAAAAGAACGAGATGCCATACCAGAAAGATTACCCAAAGGGAGCCGTACCCGATCGGGATTCGAACTCTGACTCTCGACCTTAACAGTCTAGTAGGCTAACCACGGGACTACTGCGCCTCTCTAGCGTTCATGTATCAAGAGATAACATTCCTCGAACAATGATAATGGTCAGTATGCTGGTATTAAATCCTTACCAGCATTTAAAATACTCGGCAGATTTAACTACCATTTCCAAAAACCCTAACAACAAGCGTCCGACGATTTCAGAACTGTTTACTATCGATATAATGTTCTTCCGATGGTCTCTCAGAAATCTGTTTTCTTTACTAAGCATCTTTCGGAAAACTAAAACCGCACCTTGTTGGCACACACTCACACACTCACTCACACACACACACACACTCACTCACACTCACACACCTCACTCCACACATACACACACACACACTCACTCACACTCAGTCACACTCACTCACTCGCTCACTCACACACACACTCACTCCACACACACTCACCCACTCACAATCATCCACACACACCACACTCACTCACTCACACACACTCACTCACTCACCTCACACACTCACCACACTCACTCACTCACTCACTCACTCCCACACATGCACAGACACTTCAATCACATTTGTAGTACCATCAACAATTTTTTTAAGTCTTGTTTTTCCACCATTGCATTTAAAAGTAACTTTCTGACCAGATTCCGACTCGCGAGACGCCTGCCTTGTTGGAATGTGTTGAGGTAGACGTTCTTCTATGTTTTCTCCTTTACGTAAATGATTTGATGGCTGGGTAGATTTAAGCTACAGACCTTTCTCGGTGGCTCACTGGCTTTCACAGAAGTGTACTAATTGGTCGCTCGTTCTGCCAGCACTCTGGCAGTCGTATGGCGCGAGGAGGTCTGAAAGCTTGGAACAAGAGGGTTCTAGTTCGTGGCTCCTCGATTCGATTGCTTGTTTGATCCGTAAGAATCAGGAGACCTCTCGCGATTATGCCTTTGATCTGCAGGGACACTCGTCGTGGTGGAGGAGACGAAAGAAGAGCCCTGAAAGGTTGGTTTTGACACAGTCCCTCTCTTGACTTTCTCGAAACTGGTCGCTTGACGAGAGCAGGAGTCCAGCAGTCTGAGAACTTTCGGGTATTTCCAAAACCCACGACCGCAGACTCCCGGCGCTGCTGATGTCATCTGCCAGGTAAGCTGACACCGAAACTCGGAAACGGACGCGGTGATTGGCTGAGCAGGTTATGGTTTCTGTTTCACCGGTGGCTTAGTGACGGGTTCGAACCACGGATAATCCGTGTGGTCACAAAAGATGATCCCCGCTAACAGAAACCAAAAAAAAAGTGGAACCGAGCAGACGGCTAATCCGGGGGAAAACAACAAAAACAAAGGTTTCAATAAACGGTATTTTTTGGCATCAAAGGGACTTTCTTCTAGCTGCATCCCTCGAAAGCCTCTAAGATGTCCTGTAAAACGGGGTAGCGTAAACTGAAGCAGGCTGCTTTCCAGCTGACGCTTATGCAAAAACAAAGAGATGCGGAGATGGAGACGCATGCAGAGAGAGAGAGAGAGAGATACAGAGGGAAAACGTGAACTGTCCGGAAGTGACTTTTTTTTTCGTATTCTTGCGACTGGATATCCGTTGTTATCATTTTCGCCGCCCATAATTTAACTGTGAGGATTTAAAAGCTAATCTCAACAGATGCGTGTTTGAAAGCCATGAACATGAACATTAAGTTGCCACATTCCATTCAGCAGTTACAGAACTCCGCCTGTTAATGCTCCCTTCCACGTCGTGTAGAACAAACAATTGTGTGCCGTCGCGAACGCCTCAGTGATACCATCCGTACGGTTGTATGTGACCTCTAATGACCGGACCCCCATAACGAGGACTTAGCAGGTAAATACCCATATAATCAATTTATTATCGCATATAGCTTACATATAAGCGTGTGATAACCGTACTTCTGTATAGTTAGCATTAAAATGGCTGGGAACATCTCTTATAAATGGTGTTCTCGACTAAACAATCAACTAAAGTTAATTTATCCAAAAATTATACAATCGATTAGTAAGATTAGCTCCTTTTTTTAAAAAAAAAATTTAATTGTTGATCAGCGTCGATGAGTAAAAAAAAAAGAGAAAGAAAGCAGTTATTAACTTTGCCAGTAAATATTAACAGGGTACACTACCTCTCAGATGTAGAAATAACCGAAAATTCCAGTTTCTGTGATGAAAGTCAGGGGGGGGTGCACTGGAAGAAACTAGGTCAGTCGTACTATGGATGAGGGTACCAAAAGGAGACGTTATAGACAGGGACCGATAATAAATTTTACTACTAATAGATGTAACATTCGTGATTTGTTGATAATAAATTGATCCTTAGCAGATTTTGAGTAGCATACATAACGTGTCAAACGGAAAATCATCCACAGTTATATGTATTAGACATAGTCCTTGGCAGCCATATTAACAATGCGCGAAGAGTTCTCCCCCCTAAAGCGAAAGCATCACGGGACTTGCTCTCAAGTTCCGTCAGGCAGGTATGATTATTGTTGACATTTAAAGGTAAGAAAAATACATATTTCCACTCGGGTTCAGTTTGCGAGTATTCTATTCCTTACGACCACCACCAAAACTTTTGTGCGGGAATTCAAATCAGCGCGATTTCGGACGACGAAAAATAAATGCAAAATAATAAGACTTTTTTGTCTTCTTCTTCCTTAAACGGTAATCTGACTTTGTATTGTTGCTGTGTGCTACACCACCAGTCTCGACGACGAGGGAGACAACTCTTGTGTGGAAACTGCTGAGTTCAGCCGCTAGAGAGCGCTGCCCATCTTACGTCACGAAAACATCCGGCATTTCCGAGTTAGCGGGTGAATTTACTACGACTAGAAATGTATAAGCGATATGAAACTTTAAAAAGTTGAAAATTTTTATTTCTTCAATTGTTTGAGAAGAGTCTTCTTTGTTTGCTCCCCCCCCCCCCCCCCCCGGCCCCGAACCACCAAGTAAGCACGAAACCTGGCCTTGAAACTGACAATATAGGAAGATATATCTGCCTTGTTGCAAAGAGATGGGATCAAATACGAAAGTAAAAATACCTCATGTTTACTGGATACTCTGAAAGTCTAAGAATACTGTTGTAGTTACTTCGGCATCCGGCCTTGAGAGTATATGAGAAAGGAAATCTGCATTCAAGGTCTCTGATGATGTCTGCACATATCGATGTTGAGATATAAAAAAAAAAAAAAACTTACACAGCTGGAAATTAGGCTAGAGAGGCTGGTTTTATTGGATGAGCTGGTTTTATTGGATCGGAAACTACTGAACCTCCTACCGAATGTGATGTGATGCACTAATAATAATAAAATATAATAATAATAATAATAATAATAATAATAATAATAATAATAAATAATAATAACAGATTGGGTTGTAAATAAACAGTTAATTTTTGGTTATTTTCCCGAGTTTTCGTAAAATCGATTCATAAATTAACTTTAAAAAATTCTGTTAGCACCACTAGAAATAATAGCATTAATGTAAGAGAAAACAAAAATGCGCAAAGCAGACTGTCAGAATAAGCTGGTGAATGGATAGATTCAAGCCGCCAGCCGTCTCGTTTTGAGCAGGTTTTTCTCCCGACAGTATGTGATGTATATCCAAAACGATTAGCAGGCTCCTTTCTCCCACGCATCACTAGCATCAAGAATGCTTGCGCTTCAGAAGAGATCTAAGACTGCACAGGTAATTTTCATTTCTGGCTCGTAGTGCTAACTCCCGTGTTACCGAGCCCGTTCTCCCTGTCACGGCCAGTTTAGTGCGGCAGAAACCTCAGATTTCTTGAAATCCAAATGGAAAATTGTCGCTAGCCGGCGTACGCCGTGTAATTGATCGCCATCGATAATGGCGAGATTAAATGATAGTAATGCGAGAAGCGACATCAAAGGAACCGATACAGGTAATCCGGTCCATTAACTCACGGCCCACTGGAGCCGTGCCAACGTGGACACCATTCACACCGTCCCACGTCCAACCGGAGATCACTTTCAGATCAGATCTCCTTGGAAGCGGAGGAAGGATTAGCGCATTAGCTTTTGTTCTTTCTTCTTCGGCATTAAGGAACGCGTGGACGATACGGTGGAGGAAAAAGAGTGACGTTTTCCCATTATAAAAATTAAAACGAAAGAGAATTTCCCGGCTATCATCCGAAGGGAGCCTGTCATCTCTGTCCGACTGGAAGACCCTGTATCAGAACCGAACGACTTCTAACAATGTTCACAAATTAAATGGATGACACCTGATCTGTTTTCACGACTTCTGCTAACATTGACGCATCTTCGTTTTTCAGGACAATTTGTCACAAATTTCACTTTCTGCGTCAACAGTTTAAAAGTCATAATTTAATTTTAAAAACAAAAATGCTTGAAAGAATTTATTTTAGGGTTCATTACATTTTGAAAACCATGAGCATTCTAGTACCCTTTATCTTGGCGATCTGCCCATTAGATAGATAACAGTAATGGTATATTCTAACGTACACACTATGTATAAAAGACTAATTTCGTGCAGTTTGCAGTACGCGATTATATTATTCCATCGTAAACTAAATTCAAACAATAATACAAAAACTCCAAAATGAAGACTGTTAATTGGCGTCTTTCACTAAGTTCGCAGAAAATGTCATGTCTCTGGGAAGTACGCAATTAATATTAATTGCATTCTGTAGATTTAATCAGAATGGCCATAAGCAAATTATGTATATACAACAAATCATCAATATACTTAGCGGCAATGTACTCATCCTTCATCTTTAGATGACAAAAAAAAAGGGAGAGAATTTTAAGAGCACCCTCTGATGGTAACTTGAAGCCCCTCGAGAGCAACAGTGTATGGCTCTACCTTTTGCAAGCCAGCCTTCCAACCTAGCGGACGGAAGTAAAAGCTATGACTGAATTTGACTGATTTTCAGTGTGGTAAAGTGTTTTTGTCTCCATTGAAACTTTGCACCTAACTGAAATCTAATTTCAGGCTCTTTAATGGCGTTTCACCGAGTACTGCGCCTTACCGCGGCCATTTTGTTTCACTTGAGTTTGAACATCACAACTTATCGTTGATTCTTGAAACTTTTTTTTTTTACATTTCCCATAATTCCCTCTTCTAAATTCGTTATGTCATAGCATATGACTAGCAAGCGGATGAAAGGACTAATAGGTGCTTGGTGTATTTCCGCTTCATTTGCTTCCGGTGCATCACTTTACGTCATTTCTTCAGCGATGTGTTAAAATGGCGGCCTCTCATATACACAAAATCGTGCAGTGCATACATTTCAGAGTCCAGATGCTGCTTCCTTCCTATTAATATAATGTGCAAACAGCGAAAAGATTTGTATCCCGTAACAATGGCGTTTCGTTCCCTGTGGCTGTTTGCTCTCTGTTGTTCGTTTTCAAATAAGCAAGGAAACCGCCTCGGTGTCGGGGCAAACTTTCCGTCATCCGTTGACCGGCAGACGTCGATTTGATCTGATGCGAACCCAAAACCTACCGGCGAGGCCGAGTCTATGACGCCACTTGTTCCAGTTGGGAAAGATGACACAGTAGTTTGTTTCCGTGACACGGGCGATCTGAGGCAGTCGGCATGTTCAGGAACACACCGGTCAGCACGTGCTTCAGTTGTAGTTGGTGATGATGTTGCTTTCACAACAGCAGCTGTCCATTTTCTCTCTGTTTCATCCCTCAGCCTTTTTTTGAAAAATTGAATTTTTAAAAATTCTTTCTCTCTTTTTTTTAAGAAATTTTTATACTGCGAGACGGGGAGTTGGTTGGTTGGTTGGTTTTGGTTGGTTGGTTGGCTGGCTGGCTGGTTGGTTGGTTGGCTGGCTGGCTGGCTGGTTGGCTGGCTGGCTGGTTGGTGGTGGGTTGGTTGGTTGGTTGGCTGGTTGGTTGGTTGGTGGGCTGGCTGGCTGGTTGGTTGGTTGGTTTGGTTGGCTGGTTGGCTGGCCTGCCTGCTCTCTAATAACCGCGGGGACCGGGAAATGCGGAGAATTTAGTTCTATTTAATAAATCTACATCGTCACATGCACAGGAAATCAACAAGAACGCTATCCACCTTAAAGTAATTAGTCTTCTGACAAAGGTGGTGGCCCTAATCCGTGCATCATCAGATGTTTGGGATATAACCAATCCAATGGGAACGGAAGTATTGCGGATACTCTCTACGTCCGCAGGGTGCGTCAATCAGCTATTGTTTATCGAATTGCTGTAGCGTAAATATTTAAACAATCGATTAAGCGGGTAGAATGCTGATTTTCACCTTCATAAACTTACCTAACACTGCTCGCCGGGGTGAAGACAGGGAGGTGGGGCTCTAGAGCGGCGGGGTTCCGCTCTTCATCAATGACCGGTTCCAACTGAAGTAGCCTCTCTCCTTCTCGCAACGATTCATTTTTCATTTCCATTAAGTCGCTTTGGACTGGGATCGATACATTTATCCCTGATCCCCGCGATGTTAAATTCGATAGGCGACACGAGGTCGCGCAATGAGGAGGAAAGGAAGAACGCCTAAATGGAAAGTACGGCGATACACTTCCCTCCCCTCGCCCATCTCGCTGTCCGCGTTGTCGTTACACCGACAGACTTCCCCGGATCTCCTAAATCCCGTGGGATCCCTCCCAGCACCAAAGGAACGCCAGCTTCGGTAGTTTCGGATAACGCGCCTGGCTTTTGGGAGGTTTTTGTTCGGATATCTAATAAAATCTGTCCTCCGAAGAAGCGCACCAGTGATGGTGTGAGGATAGACACGGCCAGAGGGGGTTCTGAAAACGGATATCGGCCTAAGTGGACGGGACAAATCCTTGTCATTAGCGAACGGTCAACAACGATGACACTTTCCGGCTTTGGGGTAAAAATACGCCGACGGGGGACTATGTACTTTATAAACGTTAAACGAGTACCCGACAAAACGGGGGGGGGGCAGTAGAAATATGTAATACTTGGTGAAGCAGGTTTTCCTCCATCATTTGCCTCTCTCTCTCTCTCTCTGTGTGCTGACGTCATATTTCTGTCTGTCTGTCTCTCTCTCTGTACTGACCTCATCTCTCTCTCTTCTCTCTCTCTCTCTCTCTCTCTCCGTGCTCCCACTTGAGGCGGCTAGAAGTAAAAGAATCGAGTTAATTCGTACCTTGTTATAGAAAGATTTTACCTGTCCCCGTCAGACTGACGCGGTGGCAGGTATTATACACGGAGGTGCCCGTCGGGTCGTCTTTCACGATAACCGCGAACATGGTCGGGCCTTCGGCGTAAGCGGAGATCCGACCTCGGATTGCAATTCCAGCGTAAAGGGTTCGTCTATCGCTGAGTGCCGTCGGCTTTCCGTGTCTCTGCGAATTACCTTTCTCGGAAACGTTACAGACTGATTAACAGTAATTATTAATCTTCATAAAAGGTATTTATCTTTAAAAGGGAAATTCCCATAAAGGATCGCAGCGTAACCGAAAGTCAAAACCAGAACTAGAACGGGTCGCTGGCTCGGTAGACCATTAATGTCCATTGTGCTTTCCCGCACATCGCTATAATTTTCTTCTCGCTGTAATTAGCTAATCAACAGTTTCTAAGTATTGACTGGTTTATCTGGGGGCCTTGTCTTATTTCTTTCTTCAACTCCCGTCAATTGACGGAGCTCGACACAGGTTTCTCAGATATCGTCGCTTTTTTTTCAGGCTGGTAACCGTACCGTTTACCCAGATGTCACCATTCCAATATGGCGTCTTCGGCTGTTTTCCGGTGTCTTTATGACGACAGGATAAACCACAGGTAGAGTCAAACTACCACTACAAATGTTGCTCCTAATATCGCGATCTACTAAAGCTACCTGACCCTACTAGCAAACAACTATCTTAGAAAGCAAACTAATAAACAAGGTAGTTAGTTTAATGAATGAATAAGAATATCAATAAATAAACAAGCTAGCAGTGGAGATGGTGAAAGACTAGAGCAGTGATTCCCAACCTTGTTGGACTCGTGGCCCCTTTTCTAGTACTCAAAAGACCTGAGACCACCTGCTACACTTCCGTAATTGAAATTTAAAACTACAAGAAAAAAGTTTAATCTATTCAAATTCAAATGAATATTATTGGAGAAAAATCAATGTAAATGTTCCCTGAATTAAAAAGCAACAGAAACAATATATTGTATATTATATCAGAAAAAAGGATTTTAGTACATTTCAGCCTACATTTATTACAAACAATTTTAGTGATTTTTCGGGGAACATCATCTGCACGTATAGTAAAATCACAACAGCTAAGCAGAAATCTACTGGGATCAGTGAACTCTACCTCTGATCAGAACAGCTGTGCCCTGTGTCGTGTTGGTGCCCAAGTTTGCCCAACATCGAGCTGGCTAGTGTGTGTCCGGCCGAAGTCACAGTCCAGTCCTGGTAGCGAGCTCTGCCCCAGGGGTCGTACGTGGTCCGAGTCGTTTAGCCGCAGGCCCCAATGACGTTAGCCAATGGGAGCGCGGCTCGATTGCGTCAGTCCTACTGCGGTAACAGTTCGAGTTCCGGCCTTTGTCGCCAGCTCCGTGTTTCTAAGAGGGTGGCAGAGCGACAGGAAGTCGCGGAGTGGGGCCGGTGATGCAGGTGTGTTACGGCAGAGGCTTGTGACGCATCCGGGAGTGCCTGCCATGGGAGACAAGCCTTACACCTTCGGCGCTCGGCCTCCCATCGGTGGTACCGGCGTATTGGACGCAGGGTAATTTTGTATACTTTTTTCTGGAAAAAAGTGCGTCGTATAAGCCGGCAAACACGGTACATATACACAAAACAAATACATATTCATGAGCAGTTTCTTGACTCAGTCACACGACAAAGATTGAAACTTCCAGGGTTCCGCGATCCCCTTAGGGGTCACGACCCACCGATGAGTCAACTTGTTATTTTGTTGTAACCAAATATTATTTCCGGCCTGTAATTTCCGAGCTGTTATCACCACCGGCTGTTGGCTTACAAATTTTTTTTATTTTTTTTTAACATTTTCTAATCCCCATCCTCTAGACAGCCAGGTAGCTCGGCTCCTCCGGGCGAACTCGGCCAGAAATTCGCCATCGTCTGACCTTAACGACAAAGTAACTCGGACAATCGAGACCTCATTGATAGAAGAGTTACTAGATTATGCGACTGCAACTTCACTGATCAACCTACACGCGACTTGCCATCTTTAAAGGGTTTGGTTCTTCCCAGCATTCTTTATCTGTGTGGTGTACTATCTTCATATGTTCTCGTGGAAGTTCGGATTGGCTTAGCTAAAAATGGTTATCTATCGTCTTATTCTTGCAATGCCACTGCAACTGGAACACGCATTTGAACCGGTCCATACTCTTTCGGAGTCAGGCCATAGCACACCGTCGCCAGTTTAGGCAGTAATGACCACGATACCCGTATTACCACAGACCACCGTACATTTTGACTACCTTCTTTATCATGAGTAAGGAAATCCAAGAAACAACTCCCAGATTCCAACTTTCAGCATCACCCACTGCTGTAAAATCACGCGAATATCGATCCCTAAAAGCTAACTCCTGGGGGTTAGTCGACAGAATGAGGGAACCCACGTTTGCATTCATCATACTTATGTATTTACCTTGAAATAAATTATGACATGTAGTCAGAAATTTTGCTTCCACAGATCAGCAATCGGAAACAAAATACTAAAACAGGAGAGATTTATATATGACCACATCTAAGGAGACGGCAGTAAATAGAATCCACGTATGAACAAGACAAGTCATCCTTGCGTTATTGTGCTTGGCTAAATAGCACCTACTTTATTATTCCAGAAATTATGTCTAGATTTAAATGCCAACATTAGAATTTCATGCATTTTGTCTTTGCAGTTCATTTTGAACGTCTCGCATATTTATAATGGAAATATGATCACAGAATACCAGCATTAACCTTTAAATACTTCGTAGTGGCGACAATAAATAAAAATCGAATCATATTTCTGTGCAGACTCGATTCAAAACACAATTAATCAGCCGGACAGAGATTTCCAGGCAGGCCGGGTTGTATATATTACTATACCGATACGCTTCTCGGAGCTGACTTCCAGTTTCTTGCTATTCCAAAACCGTGACAGATTTCAACTCTGTGTGAAAACACTTCGCAATGAAGTCGATCTTCGCGCGCGAGAGAGAAAACGAACCTGGAAAATGTCGCTTCGACAGGCCCCCAATTGTAGAGTTCCTTGGTTCGTCTACATCTCGGATTACGCTGTGCAAGCGTGAAGTCCATGTTTGAGGAGCAATACTGATCTATTAGAAGTCAGTACTGATTTTACTGGAATGTTTTTAAGCATTTGGAACAAGATGAACGATTAGAAGTATTGGATCTGCCTAGTTCGGGTTTTAGAAGTTTCAGGCGAAACCAAATAAAAAGTTTCAAAATAATTAGAGCTCGGTTTCGAGCCTGTGAACAGGAACCCATTTCTGTCAGCTATCACCACTTACTAATACTAGGGAACATAATTACAAATAACCTAAGTCTGCAGCATCAGCAGTTATCAGAACGTTTGTTTCTAGTAATAGAACTGCTAATGAGTGAAGTAAATTACTGAAAAGTTAGTTGATAATGATGGCATCATTAAATCTAAGATGGCCACTTCTCTTCTCTGGAGTTCCCTGCGGTCCTATAGAACATCACAAATATCGAATCTCTGCTCCATTAATTGTTTTACGACTGCACAGAAGTAAATAAAACAAAACCTCTCAAGTTAATAGCCGCTGCTTTGCTTTTAATTTTAAAAACAGAATTAACTTCCTCTTTCTTTCGTGCTATTTAATTAACTCGTCGTGCCTGGCGAGCTGGTCCTCGGCAAGAATTAAAATTAATAGGTAATTTTAGGGAGATAATTATAGACACACTTAGCAGTGTATCGATTAATTAATATTTTAATTAACTTTCTCCCCCCCCCCCAACAGCTTTGTTTAGTAGTTGTATTTTGTGTTTGTAAGAACGGAAAGTTAATGATATGCTATTAACAGAAAGTAAAGGATCAGTCCGGGTTGTGTTTTTTATCGTCGCCTTATTACTATTATCATCAACCTACGTTTCGATGTTCTTTCCTTTCAGCCAGTATCATCAGGGTTTAGCCCTGAGAGAGACAGCTCTGGATTTTTGTTGTGGCCCTGAAACTAAAGCTTTTGCTAAAAGAAAAGAAAAAGTACCATACCAAACCCTTAGCAACCCAGTAGTTCTTGAGGTCGAGGCTGGCTCAAGCCACGTGTGCAGAAGTTCGTACACCGGTGAACGATAAAACACTCTTGGAGGAGTGACAAGATTTCAAAACGTCAGGGCTCGGGAACTTCTCATCACTCTCAGCTTCTGTTTACTCAAAGCGCGTTCAGCTTTTGTCTTACAGAAAGTAACTTCCGAGCAACAGAGATCTGCAAATGTACACCTATTTATTGGAATCCCTCTTTTTTACCTTTTGTCTAAATAGTGGACAGGTAGTGTACTGCATCACTGTTAAAAAAAAAAGAGGAGGAAGAAAAGAAAGAGTGCGATGGCGAGGAGACGTTTTGAGTTTATTTATATCAGTGTGCCTGCCTGGCTATTTATACCGGTGTTCGTGCAGGGGACCGCGGGGTGGGGGGGGGAGATTAATGGCTCAAGCCTCCGTCGTCGCTCCGCGATCCAGGTGCGCGCGGAAAGAACGTTGCTCATAGGCTGTCATTTTAATGATCCGGTTCACCTATTTATCGCCAGCTCTTTGCAGGTCATTAGAACGTCTAGGGTCCAGCGGAAACGGGGCAGGCCAGGGGGGGGGTGAATTATTGCCGTTCTTCGAGTTTTCAGCTACGGACGCGAGAAAAAAAATATGATTGGATTTTAAAAGGGCAATAACCGCTTCCGCTTCCTCCTCCGGGTGGATGTTCCGGGTGGTTTTACTGCGGTCTTTCTGCCTGTCCTCCAATGTAGCTGACCGGTGATTTACTGTCGAGAGAGGAGGCGGATCCCATTCGGATTGGACTTATGATGATCTCCATTTTTAAAATTTCTTTTACAAAAAAATGTTTCCTCGATATTTGTCCCGTGATCATCGAAAGGGTTAATTTTTTTACTCGATTTTGTGGAGAGGGGGGGGGGGGAGGGGTACCACCGAAATAAAAAAAAAAAGGAAATGTTAAGAATTATGGGGGGGAAAAGATAACATAATGTGAAAAATAAGACGAACGATTTCTTGTGCTTGCTCCTCAAGAAGAAGATTTCCTCAAGGGAGGTAATCCCCAAGATTACTTCTTTATTGACAGTTTGGCGAAACCATACCATTCTATAGCGCCTTCGTCTCGCAGCGGTGTCCGTTTATAGGCGCTCTGGTGTAATTCAGAGTAGCGTTGCATAAGGGCGAGGTCGAAACAGTTACAGAAGTAATTATTCTGGTCGACGACTTAAAATTTCAATCCCTTTTTTTAAAACCCGCTGCTGCATTCTAAATGTTCTACGAAGACCCCCGCTTATTTCCAAAGTCCGCGCGCGAAAGTTGTCTGGGTTTTCCTGGTTCCCGTGAGCGCTGGACAGAGAGATCATCGGGATTCGTCACGAGATTTACTTCCCAGAGAGCAGCCCCCACTTTTTCTTTCTCTGTTGCCAGTAACCTAACATCGCCACAAAATCCAAAGGGCGAACAGGGGATTACTGCTAACACGCACCTGCCCGCTCGGCTCACTATGTCACCAGCAGGTTTTTGACGGCGTGCGCTCTCGATTACCCTGACTGGTGGTGCTGTGGTCCGCGCCCCATAACAGCAAAAGCAACCAATCAATATACTATTGTTACTAAGCGAAGAGATTAGATACAGAATGAAAAAACGTAATTTTAGAGCTTACTTTGCAACATGGTCGCAAGCTCCTAAAACCGTACCATCGTTGTTAGAGCACACGAAAACGCATAATTTCCCCTTGTTGTTGTTATAACTTGAGCTAGGGCAAGAAGTAATTCTTTTAATTAAAAGTCCTTGTTGTTTTTTGTATACTTTCCACCTGAAAAGCCATTCATAAGATTTCGAGTCTTTGAAGGCTTCGGATGACGTTCTTCTCAAAGGTTTTCTTTCTTCCTGTGAGTGATAACTTATTAGCATAATATTTGCATTAAAAGTCATGTGGTATGTCTGTTCAGCCAACTCTTAGAAAACTGCACCATCCTTTCGGTAGTCTGTTTTGCACTCACATAGACAAGAGTGTGTTCGATGGTTTCCCTTTACATTGTTAAATCTCATATGATCGCGTCGGATCTTGCAAGGGAGATAACAAAGAAACCGAAAGTTTAGAGTAGGAAATAACACCATTACATTCATAATTACTCTAAAATTATACTACTTTCATTTTTCTTTAACAGTTTGCGTTTTGTCAAGCATATATTAAAACATGCAAGACGCCGCCACCTCTTTAGCTGGGCAGGGAGAACAACGTTTAAGAAAGAGAGTGTTTTTCTTTGCTAAAGGGTCACAGCTGATCTCAGCAGAGCTCGTGCGACGACGCCTTCCAAAAAGGTCGGTTAAAAAAAAAACACTAATCCGAAGAGAATGGAACAAGTAAAAAAAATCAATTCTCATTTGTATTTTTTTTTTTTTAACTTTGGCGTGAACCGAAAAAAAGCCAGAAATGTCTATGATTATAGGCGCCCATTTGTCATTATTCCGTCACGTCGCCAGCCAGGACACAAATGCAATAACTTGTGTAGCCAGTACGCAATTACTTCGTTATGCGTCGTATTTTTGCTCACGGCTGGCAGACCCGGGAGGCTTTCTGCTCCATCCTCTGCTACAACAGAGCGACCGGGGGGGGGGGGGTTGCCTTGAAACGTGTTTATGCGACTCGTAAGCCTTTTAACGTGAGCAGCACCCGGGTCTCCGTGAAGAGGTCCCAGCTAGATACACATGCAACGTGGCCGATGAAATGTTTGCAGCTGGTAGCGAGTAGGGACCGCGAGAAAGCAAACAACAAAGAATAAATCCTTATCTCTGCTGAAGGCGCGTATACAGCAGAACCTCGATTTAACGGACTAAGAGGGGGGTGTCCGTTAATGCCGAGAGTCCGTTAAATCGAGGTTTTACTGAATTAAGGAAGATAAGTTTTTGTCGATTTGCTGCAAGAGCTGACCCTCCGAGACAATAATGCCGTGACGTAAGAGTTGACCCTCCGAGATGATAATGCCGTGACGTAAGAGCTGACCCTCCGAGACGATAATGCCGTGACATAAGAGCTGACCCTCCGAGCCAATAATGCCGTGACGTAAGAGCTGACCCTCCGAGACGATAATGCCGTGACGTAAGAGCTGATCCTCCGAGACGATATGCCGTGACGTAAGAGCTGACCCTCCAAGCCAATAAAGCCGTGACGTAAGAGCTGACCCACCGAGACGATAATGCCGTGACGTAAGAGCTGACCCACCGAGACAATAATGCCGTGACGTAAGAGCTGACCCTCAGAGCCAATAATGCCGTGACGTAAGAGTAGAGCTGACCCTCCGAGTCAATAATTCCATGACGTAAGAGCTGACCCTCCGAGACAATAATGCCGTGACGTAAGAGTTGACCCTCCGAGACAATAATGCCGTGACGTAAGAGCTTACGGATTACTGTGCCAGAACATCAGTTAGCATTAATGATAAAATTTGTTCTTAATCAATACATTTTAAAGTACTGATGTCACCTTTTTTTTTACGACAGGAATCTCTCCACTTTGTGGATCTAATGGTTTTTACATAAAAAAGGGAGTATCTGCTCAGTACAGTGATGCCCACAAGAAATTAAACTACGTATGGTAATAGAGGATAGCGCCAGGTTGATCCCGGCACTTCCGTGTAGGTTTACGCAGTTATTATGTTTAAGAATTCGCTAACTATTTAAAAGGAATCTGTATTAATCCCAAGAATTTTTAAATTATTAATTTTTTTAAAAGTATATATATAAAAAAGTTCTTAAAGTACACTTTCTGGTCTTGTTAAACAAGGAAACTATTTCGATTTTTACTCAGCAATTTGACCAATTTGTTTTTAATAACTTTTAAAACTTCTCGGATTACAGTACATATTGTGTTGCCAAACGTATACACCGCGATGATGCACTCTCACATCAAAACAAACGATAGCCGAAAAATAGTTTAAAAAATTATTCCCAATCAATTTTCAGAAATAAGTTTTTTAAATTTTTAACGAATTATACCCTAGCATTTTTAGCAATATTTAAATGATAAATGTGCCTTTAATTATTAATAAATGTATTAATACTAACAAACAAGTAAAACGGTTATGTCCCATCCAGCATTGTGTAATCATTTAAATATACTATTCAAAATGCAGTATAATTACGTGTTTATATTCTCCCTTAGCCAAACGCCATTTTGTATGAAAGTAGATTATTTTGGTTGTCGTGTTCAGCAATCAA
This sequence comes from Nautilus pompilius, assembly GCA_018389105.1. Classification (NCBI taxonomy): domain Eukaryota; kingdom Metazoa; phylum Mollusca; class Cephalopoda; order Nautilida; family Nautilidae; genus Nautilus; species Nautilus pompilius. The sequence continues at coordinate 80,786 of JACATO010001762.1, read as the reverse complement.
TGTTCAAACGTTAGAAATATAACGAACATGGCCGGTAACTACGCGCAAAATCTGACCTGATGCTCATTAATCACTAGCTCGCCTACTGGTGTCTATTTCGGCACAAATGAGTGTAAATGGCATAAAATAATGCGTCCGTCCACCGGCCGTAACTAGAATAACAATGGCGGAAAAAAAGACTGTCAAGTTTTTGTTTCTTCTTCTTTCCTTTTTTTTTCCTTCCTGTGCTGGTTATCAGCAGAAATGGCAAACTACAATTCACTTTAGTGTTTTGCTACAGAACTCACTTCAGCATCTGCATTTGAGTTAGCATTTTTATGACAAGTAGAGTGAATGATGTGTATATATGTCTTCAGTATCTTTGGTTTGACCCTGTAGACAGCTGACGCTGGGAACTGAACCAGGTATATCCGGTTGCTAACCCATGGGTGCCATCAACTGACGGAGATCCCTGGTTCAAATCCAAGCGTCAGCGCCAGCTGTCTACAGGGTCAAACCAGGGATACTGCAAACATATATGCATACAATTCACTTATACTTCGCAAAAAAATTTTTTTAAATACAGGTAAGTCTAGACTTTCACTATCCGGCATTCCACGGAGTAAATCTATCGTTTCGCCACTCAAATTTGTTGACGTCATATCTCAAACGCACAGAATAATTCTCTAACTAGTATTTCCATCATGACAACCTTCGCTGACGTCGTCTCTCCAACGCAGAACAGTTTTCTAACCAGTACTGCTGCCATGACAACCTTCGCCGACGTCGTCTCTCCAACGCAGAACAGTTTTCTAACCAGTACTGCTGCCATGACAACCTTCGCCGACGTCGTCTCTCCAACGCAGAACAGTTTTCTAACCAGTACTGCTGCCATGACAACCTTCGCTGACGTCGTCTCTCCAACGCAGAACAGTTTTCTAACCAGTACTGCTGCCATGACAACCTTCGCTGACGTCGTCTCTCCAACGCAGAACAGTTTTCTAACCAGTACTGCTGCCATGACAACCTTCGCCGACGTCGTCTCTCCAACGCAGAACAGTTTTCTAACCAGTACTGCTGCCATGACAACCTTCGCCGACGTCGTCTCTCCAACGCAGAACAGTTTTCTAACCAGTACTGCTGCCATGACAACCTTCGCCGACGTCGTCTCTCCAACGCAGAACAGTTTTCTAACTAGTACTGCTGCCATGACAACCTTTGCTGATGTATCTATCGATAAAACTGCTTCGATGCTATTTTGCTGACGTCACACAGCAAAAGTTCTCCGGAGTACAGCATATTTTTAAGACCTCGTACTAGTAACTGGTATTTTAGACAGAAATCCTTCACACCATTTCATAGAACACTCTGGTGATCGATCTCATTTGGCTTCCGGATACTAAGTGTTTCGCTCCTATATCGCTTAACTCCGACTCGTTTTACTGATCGATGGTTATTTGAGTCGAACAAGATAAACATCTGCATGTCGGAGTTTCTTTGTTTGTTTTTTTTTTTCTAACAAAGCATCGAACGACTTTGCCGGTCATTTAGTGCTCTCATATGTATTATAAAAGTATCTTCTGGCACATCGGATTGTCCCCCCTTTCCTATTTTGTTCACAATCCCTTAGTAAAAAGGTTCAGACAGAGAGTGAGTGATATCATTTTGCTGATACAGCGGGCTGAGAAAACCGGTGCGGAAAATAATTCGCCAAATACAAGAGCTCATATAGTGGGGCGATCTGACAGCGGTCCGGGTGAGAAAGGCTGCCACTGTCATAAAGCCCATATAGTGGGGCCATCTGACAACGGTCGGGGTGAGAAAGGCTGCCAGGGATCTTGGACTGTCATAAAGCCCATATAGTGGGGCGATCTGACAGCGGTCGGGGTGAGAAAGGCTGCCACTGTCATAAAGCCCATATAGTGGGGCCATCTGACAGCGGTCGGGGTGAGAAAGGCTGCCAGGGATCTTGGACTGTCATAAAGCCCATATAGTGGGGCGATCTGACAGCGGTCGGGGTGAGAAAGGCTGCCACTGTCATAAAGCCCATATAGTGGGGCCATCTGACAACGGTCGGGGTGAGTAAGGCTGTCAGGGATCTTGGACTGTCATAAAGCCCATATAGTGGGGCGATCTGACAGCGGTCGGGGTGAGAAAGGCTGCCACTGTCATAAAGCCCATATAGTGGGGCCATCTGACAGCGGTCGGGGTGAGAAAGGCTGCCAGGGATCTTGGACTGTCATAAAGCCCATATAGTGGGGCGATCTGACAGCGGTCGGGGTGAGAAAGGCTGCCACTGTCATAAAGCGCACCCAACGAACTGTCGCTGCCATGGTCCTTTATCAAATCGCGATAAAGCGTCGCAGACATTAAAGGTTCTGGAAATTTTAAGGAAGCTATTTTCCATAAACCACGCCATGGGCTAGTGGTGTCTTACGGGAAGGCCTTAAACTCAGGAAGGAATGGGCTCAGCAGGCTGGCGGTGCATTTACTTGTCTGAAGAGACCAGAAGCCAACAGTTAACTTCTAGCCGTCCTATCTGGGTTTGGGGACGAGTCCGGTCCACCTGTTTGCTGCCAGTACCTGCCAGGTGATGGCTTGGTGGAAGTCTGGTACGCAAAGAGGACAGACCTGGTATTCATCAGAGGAAACTTTCATTTAGCGGCTTGAATTTCTGTCCTTGGGAATCTCTTATTACTGTTCCAATGAGGTGTTTTGCAATTGTAGAGGTAAATCCTACTGTAGACGGCACAATCCGCAAAAGCTCACACAAGTCCTAGAGGCATTTAAAACAAATGTATGAGCATCCTGATTGACAATTCCAATCAGCCAATCAGCGTTCGCGTTGTTTATTAATGAACACCGCACTGAAGGCAACAAGCAAGGTATGTAGCAAAACCTGGACCGGTTGGTGATTAATGGTTCGATACCTGACCAGATTTGCAGTTCTGCGTACTGCCCGTCGTTACCGCTCCAAATAGGGATTCCTCTAATTTCTCTTTCTTTTGTACACGTGCTGTAGGCTTATTCCGCCTCGTTGATTTTCTCAGCCTGTTTTAAACCAATAACCAGACAAAATCGGCTCCTTGAACCATACGTTTTTTTTTTTTAAATGTTGTCTGTTAGCTCTGTCGAGATCTCTCGAGATCTCTCGAGATCGGTCTGACGGGATTCACGTTTCCGAACGCGAAGTCACTGTTTTAAAAAGACAAAAAAGAAAATAGCGTTGCTATAATTTAATTCTAGGTTTCGTATGAACCTCGGCAGCGACTTTCTTTCTCGCACTCCAGATAGAAAGTACAGGAAGTAGTAGATTTGGCTTGTTGGCGCTGGTGAGAATAACCAACAAGACCGGCAATCAAGGGGTCAGACGCTCAAAACTAGCACGAGCTACTCGATACAAACGTCTACTACAAAACACGTGCTTCCAATAAACGCTAATGCTCTAAAAACGCAGTCCTCAGTACTGAACCCCTGATGATTGCGACAGCAGAAGATTGTCGAAACGTAGGTTTAACTTCTGTAACTGGTGATGAGGTGAAGCCAGATGAATCTACTGTCTGTAAATGACAGTTACCATCTTGCCGTTCCAGAACTCGGTACTATGACCGGGGGGGGGAGAGCAGGGGCATTTCCTGGTGGTATAAATAAGCTGGTCCGTTATGAGGTGACTCTGTCTCACGGATGAGGGAAACTGTGGCATCTCAGGTGCTCGTTTAACGCGCTACGTGATCTTGATCGAAACACGACCGGACCTCCAAACATCTTTCTCTCTCTCCAGATAGCAAAAATTTATTTTAAAGAAATTTTTGAAATAACTGAAATTAGTTTCAATGTTGTTTAATGATAGTGAAATATCTTCATGCTTAGGAGAAACTAAAAATTAATCTGAACATTACTTTAAAAAAATCACTCACCGTCATATCTTGTATGACCTCAAAGAACTGCATAACAAATGTGTGTATAGCTTCGCAACCAAGTTGCGGTGTTGGTACTAAGCTAGTGTTTTGTCGGCGAGTTGAACCAAGACCCCTGCGCGGTCTGTTGTGATCGTTAGCTCTAAGTCTCCCAGCCTTTGACACTAAGCTCAAAGTAACCACGTTTTGTCGGCGAGTTGAAAGCCCACCTGTGACCTCGCCTAGCGCGGTCTTCGTGACTGTGAGGATAATAATAACATCCCAAGGCGAGTTAGCCAGAAGAGCATCTTAATCCAGAAGTTCTCAGCACAGAGAGAGAGAGAGATATGATGGAGAGAGATGACGTCAGTACAGAGAGAGAGAGATGATGATGATGGAGAGAGATGACGTCAGTAGAGAGAGAGAGAGAGATGATGGAGAGAGATGACGTCAGTACAGAGAGAGAGATATGATGGAGAGAGATGACGTCAGTACAGAGAGAGATGATGATGGAGAGAGATGACGTCAGTACAGAGAGAGAGATATGATGGAGAGAGATGACGTCAGTACAGAGAGAGATGATGATGGAGAGAGATGACGTCAGTAGAGAGAGAGAGAGATGGTGATGGAGAGAGATGACGTCAGTAGAGAGAGAGAGAGAGCCGGTATTTTGTCGAATGTGATGAGAAGGAAAGACCCCTCCCTCGGTTCGTTTAATAAAATAAAAAAGGGGGTGAAGGAGATACTTAAAAGGAAATATAAAAATTACTACAATGATTTGATTTACAGGGCGAGTTTTGATGTCACTTGAGGCTAGGCTAGGCGTACTATTAACGCGGATATATCAAAACACTAAACTACCGAATTTTAAAAAGATAAAATTATTTTTAAAACTCATTTATACGTAAATATTCAAATAACTCGAGCCCTGTTGCTGGATATATGTACTCTCGCTAGTGCATTTTCTTTTTTGTTTTTGTCCGCTAACAATAACGATCACGTGTTTTGTGCAAATGCCAAGATCAGCAGAGTGCGTGCGCATTCTACGAACTGTTTAGCCAATCAAAGACCACTTTCTTTTTTTGTTGTTTAATTTATTTTAATGAGATATTGACTTTCCCGATGGGCTCTGGTGGGTCTGTTGATTCCAGCGAGAGATACTGCCAAATCTGCAGTTCCCGATAGCTCGGATCTGGGTGACCAGACCGCCGGTACCTACTTGGGTTCGCTTTAAGAAAGATTCAGAGCGGAAAGCGGCCATCACCAGCATCAGCTAGCAGAAATAGCTACAGAGCCGAGTTAGGGCGATCTCTGCACTTTAGAAGCAGCAACAACAATATTTCTGGCAGATGTGGCGCCAGCATTATTATAGCAGAACTGTGATATCGCAGTAAATGCTCGTGTGATTGACCTAAATGGAGCTTTTATTAAATGCGCTGGACGTTAATTATAATCCTGCAAGTTGTGAGATAATAACGTAGTCATTCGCGTGATTTGGTCGTTCTGTGGATTACCCAACCACGACATTATGCAATGATTCACCGACATTCACTAAAGGGGGCTGCGAGCCAAGCTCTCGAACGACGTCTTCCTCGCCGTGACGGCGGAGTAAAACCTACCACTGAATCCGACGCGCGGAAATTCTACATACATCAAGCGTAATAATAACAAAGATCGCGCGGCCTGCTTATCGTGTTTGGGTGTAGGAAAATATCCCTCCATTAGTTCTGCGGTTATGGGGGAGGGCGGACAAAATCAAGGGGGTCTACGGATAGAGGCGATTGCCCGTGACGCAATTCCACGCTTAGATCATCGCCTCTTAATCGCTTGATCAGAGGATCGAGCAGTCAAGCGTAAGGAAATTCCAACTGTGGAATTTATTCATTTACCTATTTATTATTTATTTGCTTTTTACTGCCGGTGTTGCGGAAAAATGGTTGATCCATGCAAGCCATCTCCTCTTTGAGTAGTGCTATGCGACCATCACATGACTCGGGAGTAAAATGGCGGCTTCTCTTTTAACCACATCTGCAGCACGGACCGTTAAAACCAACCAAACAACCGCTCGCGCGCGCACACACACACACACACACACACACACACACACGGTTAGTTATCCAGACGTTCAACGCGAACGAAGTTATTGCGTTTCTCGCGGAACACGTGACATCACGTGAACAATGGTTTAAAAAATGGCCACGATGACGGTTCCGTTAAAAACAAATCAGTTCTGACGCAGATGCTTTAGTTGTTTTTTTTTCAGAAATGGATACTATTTCTGTTTTTTTTTTTCTGTATATATGCGATGTGAATTATATTTTGCGATCTCCTCGAACAGCATCGCCATTGTTTTGTTGATAAGTTTAAACCATTTGAATATAATGTATCCCTGTGTGGCCTCTTCTATACACCGCCAAACAGCTGACAGGAAAAACAAAATCATCAAAATTAACCCTTAAGAAACAGCTGGGGCAAATAACGATATAATAAAAAGCAAAGAGTAAAAAAGAAAGAAAAGAAGATGCACTAAAACACGGTTGCAGTTTTTCTTTTTCACCTACAATTAACAATTAAAATGTACGAATAATTTAGAGTAACGGACTTCTCGACTAGAGTAATCAATTTCTTGTTTTTCCTACCCAATAAATTGTACAGTCCAACAACATAATCAGCTGTTTGTTTGTCTTTTTCAAAAATAGACTAAAGAGGTATTATTCCCCTACTTTACGGGCGGAAAAGCAGAGAGAGAGAGAGAGAGAGATATGCCGTCATTATAGAGAGATATGACGTCATTACAGAGATATGTGACGTTATTACAGAGAGAGATATATATGACGTCATTACAGAGAGATGTGACGTCATTACAGAAAGATATGACGTCATTACAGAGAGAGAGTAGCTGCAATCATCCTCTTACCATGAATATCTCAAGTATATCGATTACCGGACACAACTTGGTGAATAAACCAAGAGGTGCGACAGCAGTTCTCTCCCCCCCCCCCCTCCCCACAACCCGCCACGATCAGATATCGGTGTAATCGGTCGGTTCGTACGGAAGAAAACTGAGTGGTGATAATCAATAGGCGGAGGAGGAAAAGCTGCGGAACGCTAACAGTGGCGGCCTTGTCGGGTCACCGAGCCACCACCATTAGATACCGCCTCAGCTGCCTGAATTCACGTTGAAGATGTAACAGCCGATCATCAACACCCGGCGGGCTATCGGCTGCTCGGCACGTCAGCGGTTTGACGGTTAATTCGGTTTGTTTTTTGCTGAGTAATAAGTTTCCATGGATTTCATCAATAATAATAATAATAATAATAATAATAATATAATAATAATAATAATAATAAGGAATTAAATCAGGAGTAATGGCCGTGAGCTTACAGTCAGTGCAGTGAGATGATGTGGACGGACGGTACGGTGCAGCATCAAAGATCCCGTTAAGTAAAGACGTCGTCCGATCAGAAGGTCGGCGACTCATCCAGAGACAATCGCAGAACCTATCCATCTCTTCCCCGCCTCGTGATGCCGAACACAGTTAAATGGCTATTGAACTAATTTACCGGCAGTCGGCGTACGAATAGATCAGCAGCTCCGATGAGACAATTCATCCAAATAAAACTGATGGTTAAGTGGAAAATTTAAAAAAGAAAAAAAAAATGAGTACTTTCCCTTTTTCTCTTTTGATGTAAATTTTGCTGCAGCGGTGTGTGTGTGTGTGTGTGTGTGTGTGTGTGTGTGCTGAAATCTATTATTATCCTTCCCGCTTTGTTGTGCTGGCGGCGTCATAAAAGTAAACAGAAAATAAAACGCGGAAATAAAAGAATTAAGTGTCACGCACGAGTCGCCTCCCTTCCCACCGTAATGTAGTTTTTAAAATCAAGTCTGCAAATCGACAGTTTTCGTCACTGGGCGGACATTCATGACAAACATCAACATTAACGAAAGACTCGACAGATTGTCTGTCTGTCTTTTACCCGCTATCTGCATGACATTAACTACAAAAGGGGTCTAGGCTTCATCCAAGCACGGGCCCCTCCCCCTTTTAAAAAATCCTTCTCGGCAACCCCTTAACGATAGGAGCAAAAAAAAGAGAGAGAGACCGAGCGCGATTTGTAGTCGACACCTGCAGCCAAAGCCGAACAGCGCCACCACCGGGGCGGTAAGTTTCTTTAATGGACTTATAATAACTCGAAAGTACGCACTTACTCACTTGGGATAGGTGGAAATCTAGACAGGCATTATTTTTGTGTGTGTGTTTTGTTGTCTCTCCGCGCCAGATCAGGAACGCGGATAGATAGATAGCTCGCTCGAACACTGATGAATTTAGAATTATGCCGTACCACTTCCCAAGTACAGCCACAACAAAGGGGAGATAAGCAGAAATACAACACCACTCGCGTTCTTGGAGAAAAATCTCTCTAACCGTCGAAAGAAACTGTAGTTTTGGCGCGTAAGAGGAATGTTAAGAGAAAGTTAAGATGTTTTTACAAGGATTTTACATGAGTGTTCGCTTTCGTTTTTTTTTTTTTTTAGGGTATGGAGAATGGAAAAAATTCTATAATTTAAGAGTTATCTCGTGGAAAAGTATGCAGTGTTAATTTAGTCAGGATGTTGGAATTCTTTTGGAAAGACAGAGGGCGGGTTCTCATTTCCATGAGTCACCGATAAATCCAGACGGTTACAACGTAAATATTTTTAAAAATTTAAAAAAATTTGTCCTTAATAAAAGCACACAAACCGGCAGCCAGGTTTGCAGGGTAAATTCCTTTTTTTTTTAAAAAAAATCAGGTATCAAAGAACGCACTGGGATGACTTTGTTCCCTCCCCTTTGAGTAAATTCTAATGACGCTAGGCGCTGTCTGACGATACCATTTGTAGAAGAGAAGCTGTAAATATTGGGGTGGAGGGAGACAGGTTTCTGATCATTTGTTCAGCTTGTTCACGGACTCCTTACTTGTGTTACTACCATCAGAAGGAAGAAGGGGGAAAGACTGCAGATAGCCTGAAAAAAAAAAAACACATTTCTAAAATGTTACCAAGTAACCCTTTTTTTGTTTAAAGTAACAAATGTTAAAGTTTATGCCGGTCATGTCAATCCATGACCACTGGGCGATCTGGCAACCGCGATATTTAAAGCTGTAGAACCTGTCCGGATACCATGGATGCGCTATCTCAGCCGGGTTTCATCTGAACGTCTTTAGTACTGTCGATGAGATGTACACTCATTTATTATTAGTAGTAGTGATAATTATGAACTATTCTGTATGGTCACACACACACACACACAGAAAGAACTGGAAGTGGGTTGGTTATCTTCAGCAAATCAAGTAGACGGACTCTTGAGTCCCTGAAACTATTTTCTGGAGAAAAGTCCGTCTTGTCGTATGCAGTGAAAAGATGCAGTTGCGTATTTTGGGGGGGGAACTAAACCACGCAGGAGCCGAACCTGCACTGACGAGACAGGTGCCAGACTTTTTCTTTAAAGACTAAAACAAATGCAGGAATATTCAGAAACGGGAGGCCATTTGTAAACTTCTTCGGTGTGTTGTTTGTTAAACTAAATTAATGTCCTGACCTTCTTCAGAACGGGGGCTTTGTCTCGCGGCGAAACGTCGTCTTCACTGTGTGTGTGTGTGTGTGTGGAGAAAACTGTCTAAAAAGGAAGGGAAATTAGGTTATTAATTGTTGTTGTGCGGAATCGAAAATAGACTGTGACGTTGTTGAGTTCTGTTGCGATGACGAACAAGACGGGGGATTGTGTTCCTGTATCACCGGAGAGATCTATTGTCGGACGACTAAGCAGATATCGGTGACGTAGTTCGAACGTCACGGTGCGCATGCGAAACCGATTTTTCTTACCGACGAAAGACTTGAAGTAATAATAATAAAAGAATAAGGGGAGGGAAATGAGGCAGAAATCGATAGCCAGTCGGTCAATCGACTGACTGACTGCCCGTCATCACCTTTATAAATACGTGGAGACTGGTATAAGTTGTTTCATGTGGGTGGGAGACAGAAATAAATAGAACACACAGGAAATTTGATTAAACGGGAACTACGAGGGAAACAAACGAAAATAGACCCGAGTATCCGCGTACGTACGTGGAAAGCCCGACTGATTGCCGGGCAGACAGGCCGACTGTCAACTGAAAGCCAGTTAATTGTTGCCACTGGCAACCTGATGTCGCTGTTGTTGAGTAATCTGGAAAAGCGAAGCGACGGAGTAATGAAGGTTGGAGTGGAGGTGGATTTGGCCAAACCGCCGCCTCGTTAGTGACTGGAAATAGACTTGTTTACTAGGAACGAGGATCTGATAATGATACTCGTGGGATAGAGGCCGAAAAGGGCCATTTGTGGAATGGTGAGCTATAAAATCCTTAGAGAGACGAAACGAAAAGATGAGGTGTTAGAAGAAGGGTTGGATTATATAGTTTTAATAATAATAATAATAATAATAATAATAATAATAATAATAATAATAGAAATTCAGATATTTTTTATCGCTTCTGTTCTTAGAAACCCAGTTTTCTTTATTCTTTATCCAGCTAAGAAGACATTAAATGTAAACATGAAAATGTTCTAGAGTTCAAACTAATTATCCTTTTTGATTTAAAAAAAAAATTATATATACATTAACGAACAAACAATTTCATTTCCCTCTGTACCATTCTCTTTCTCGCTCCTGATCAATGATATATTTCCCTCTGCTGTTTTCCTATGATTGTCTTTGGGTCGTCAAAAAACAGGCAACACAGCAGCGCATAATTCCGCTAGAGGTCGCTCGTAAGGCATTATTCCGTTAGGTCGTTACAAAAGTTTTGCCGTTTAAATATTATGTCACTATTGGGTCCATCTTATGCACGCTTGTGAAGGTGTAAGTTATATATATATCATTTTGTATCTTCTGTTTTGGCATACATTATGCAAAACCTACCTTGTTAAAAACCATAAAATGGATATTTGTTTCAGAGTTCAGGGTGAAGAATGGATAGAAAAGTTTTTCATGCTATTTGGTTCCACGAGATCAAACCAGGCCACAAAGCAAGCGAGGCGACTCGTAACATTAAGCCAGCACGGGGCGAGGACAACAGATGAGTGCGCAGTACGACGACGGTTTGCAAAGTTTCGATCAGGAGATGTGAGCCTCGAGGATAAGGAACGTAGCGGACGCCCTTCAGCCGTGGTGACGACCGTTTGAAAGCCTCAGTTGAAGTCAATCCAAGAAAAACAGTGTGACAAATTGCTGGAGAGCTCGACGTAAGCACTGCAACTATTTCCTGGCATCTTGACGCAATCGGCCAGGTGAAGAAGCTTGACAAGCGGGTGCCTCTCGAGTTGACTTGACAACAACAAAATCGTCGATTGTAGGTCTGCTCTTGTCATCAGAAACAAAAACGACAAAACGACCAACTATATCTTGACCGAATCACTACGACGAAAACTGAATGAACTGGATCCTTTACGACAATCGCAAACGATCAGCACAGTAGCGCGACAGAGACAAGGCACCTAACCACATTACAAAACCCAGCCTTCACCCAAAAAAGATCATAGTCACGACAATGCTCGTCCTCATGTTGCAAAAACGACTCTTCAGAAACTGAACATGTTGGGGGTACGAAGTTCTCCCTCACCCAGCCTATTCACCAGACCTCTCTCTCCCACAGACTACCACCTTTATAAACACCCGACAACTTCCTCCGTATGAAATCCTTCTCCAACAGAGCAGCAACTGAAACTGCCTTCCAACAGTTTATCGACTCCTGAAATCCAAATTTCTTTCAAAATGGTATAACTGCGCTTGTAACTCGTTAGCTGAAGTGTATTGATTGTACTGGAACCTACTCTGATTGATAAACTTCACGTTCAGCAGAGATATGAAGTCTCAATGTTGCGGTAAAAAAAACCCCAAAAAAACTTTTGTAACAATCTAATGAAATGACTCTTTTTGACTTAAGCAATATACACATAAAGCATAGAAATTAGTGTATTTTTAAAAGGAGAGAAAATAGTTATGTAATTAATCAAATAATAACCAAATGCGTTAAAACAGAGGCGACTGAGGGAATTTATTTTAGTGGCTGATAGTGTATATTTATGTTACTTATAGTGAAAGTAATATTCACACATACACAACCGTTGTGGAAGACGCTGACCGCGACCGTATATTACTGTCGGTGTTTCAGTAAATATGGCGAACGTTGATTTTCTTTAAAATTAAATATAGTGTATTATCTGTCCTTTAAAATACTACAGATCACCTCCTGGGCATAGTTACGGCTGATTTCGTGCATTATACGATAGGACGTTGTCTGTTTTTTTAGGGTTGGAAACCGAGCAATGATACACCCCTGCTTCTCTCTCTTTTTGCTGGGTTGGTTGGTGCTGTTTCAAGAACTGATCATGAATCCACGTACACTAATTACCTACCCGAGCGCTGGAGAATGGCACTGCAGGCCATGATACGGTGTTTTCGTGTGCCACAAAGTCTATGTCGGAATACGTTTAAATACACCATCACATACGCCATTTCCTATCTTGTCGGCATTAACAGAAGAACACCGAGTAATATGGCCACCGTAAGTTTTTGTTCTTGTTCCTTTTGACTGGAGTTCTGTACAAAGTACTTGGTTCTGACTCTAGGATGTCACGTTATCTCGTTAAAAACGGAGCAACTTTCAAGTTAAAAAATTTCGCATCCAGTGTAGCGATAGAACCCGCTCTTGCAGCTATTGCCGTCAGGTGTAAATGGCTGTCCATTGGCTCGGACAGGTAAGGCTTTAAAGCTGATATGCATATACATATATACCGGGAAACAAAGGGTACACTTTGCAGCCAGGTGGGGTAGAATGGGAAATATATATTTATTTACCTATATATAACTTGTTTAATTAATTGTATATATTTTTACCAAACTGCATAGCTTTAAAAATGTCTTGGAAAATACATAATGGCAATCATAATAATTGTGCAGTTTCACCAAAGAAATAACATTTGTTTTATTTTTAATTAAGAATTCTTATGTAATCAAAGTTTCAGCATAAAAATTTTCTATCTTTTTTCTTAAATTTACAACTCCACCGTTCCTTTTTCACCAACTTTGCATATATGTACACGAGACATGATTCTCCGTCCTTGCGTGTTTCGTTGTTGTTGTTTTTTTTTCATTTCTAAATTGAGAATGAATAAAAGTATAAGTCAAAATCATAAGTTCATTCAATGTTTTCTATTTGTCTAATACTGCTGTATCTTTTTGTCTTCGGTATATAATAAAAAAATATATTTCTGCCGATTTTTATACTATAAATCGGCCTTTTCTCCCCAATATAAGATAAGAAGAATGTGTATTACATGTGTTTTTTTTAATTATGATTCAATCATTGAAACAATTATCTAAACTAACAATTAATTTAGAGTAGACGTTTAAATGCCAGATTTCTAAGTCACGCCGTAGGAATTGAAATAGTGATTTAAAGGTTTGTCCCGGTAGACGACCGCTTTTTTTTAGCGACGGAGTCGAAGTCTTCTTCGGACGGATGATGTTAGCCAGTTCTGCGTCAAATGGAGGCAAATGAACTGCTGCGGATGGCGCTGTTTTGTCGCGGAATAACACAGCTGTTCATGCCCGGCAAGACAGATGTTGCAGCTTTAATTAGATTTGTTAAATTCTTGTCGGTTTTCCTTTTTTTTTTTTCTTCTAGTTACCATTTTTTTTACACATTGGCGATGGTGATGGCGAAGCTTTTTTGTTGTTTTTCAAAACCCTCGGCCTACTTAGAAATATTTACCCCGCGGTACGCAGCAGGAATGCATTAGTGAAACAAACGTGATTTGTAACCTATACCCCCGAGATTACAGAAGAAAAGGTTTAGCAGTAGCTGTTTAGAAACAAATTCATTGTACAACTGTTCTTAACATAAAAGAATCAAATAAAACACAACTGTATTTGGGACATTTGAGCTCTGAAGAAAATCCACGAATACTGCAGCCCCTCTAGTACAGCAACTATAAAGACCAATTAGCCTGTAAGTGTGTGTATATATATGTGTGTGTGTATTTTTCTTACTTATATCCCTAATTATTATTCCTTTTTTTACTGATCTCGGGGAAAATTAGTTTTTTACGAGCTTAAGCTGATGATTTCGGCTCTTCGGAAGGTGTTGATTTTGGTTCGAGTATAGAAAAGGGGTTTTCAAGAATGGGTTTTGTTAGTGCGGCGTCACCATGACATCCAGTTGCATAGGTAGGTGAACATACCCAGCGGAAGATAACAGCAAAGCTAGCCAGCCGTGTTGTCTGTCTTGCGTGTTCGGATCTTTGTTCTGCTTTTGTTTGCTGGTCGTATGCGTAAAAATGTTTTTTTTAATTCTTTTTAAATGCTTATGTTATCCGGCTCGTGGCTACCATCCTTTTTGTATTAAAACACTGTGCATTGGAGAGAGAGAGAGAGAGAAGAGAGAGAGAGAGATGGGAGGTCAGTACAGAGAGAGAGACAGCGAGACAGAAATATGACGTCAGCACACAGAGAGAGAGAGAGATGACGACAGTACAGAGAAGAGAGAGAGAGAGAGAGAGAGAGAGAGAGAGAGCATATCTATGTCTCAGTCTCTCTCGGGTTGTTGGGATAATTGGTTGATTTAAACTAGAGTAGAAATAAATGGAGAAATACAACGGGGTTTCCAGAATTTGTAAAGTTGAAGCGCGCGCACACACACACACACCACACACACACACAAAACGAATAAAACGTCATCAAAGGAATGCAAAAGAGTTAGCTCCCTTTGTAATTATACCCTGTCCATTAAATGCGAAATGGTTAGTCAACCTGAAGAATCAAAATTATTTAGTATGTAATAACTCAAAGGAAAACTAATGAATACAATTTTGATGTAATGTTCTTCGATTATAGGTGTTCACAAATTAGGGTAAGAAATGATAAATTCTTTTACGATGACTCATGAAATTAAGCGACAGTTTTCAGGAAATACGAGAAAATTGGTCACACCTGACAATGTCTTTTTTACCCGCCTCTAACGGGTTCGCTTCAGCCATCACTGTAGATGCCAGTTTAAGCGACCTCCCCGCAAGACTGTGTATCTTTGAGATGGGCGGCTTTGTTCGCAGCATGGTCCAGTCAACAACCAGCCATTGGTGAAGTCGCCGGCGATTCTTCATCGACAGTGTTAGACAGTTCAGTGCTCTTGGTGCTATTATTATTATTATTATTATTATTATTATTATTATTATTATTATTATTATTATTATTAAAAACTAAAACAGTCCAACGGTGTAAAACAAAGTAAATAAAAATAGATCGCTACACCAGAATTAAGTATTATGGGATTTATTTGGCGTCTAATTTATCTGCCGTAAACTCCGCGCTGTGTCAGCTGGGAACTTAACTCCGACATTTCAGTTTTGATTAGCGTAAAAGATACAAAAGTGGGACGCCACGCGAAATATGGAATTTACTCGAGAAAATTCCATTAAAGTTAACTTGATTTTCGCGTTGCAATAAATGTGAAGTGACTTGAGAAATTCCCTGGAGAAACCGCGACTTTTGCAGGACGCAGCAGACGCCGATTCTCACTTTTTGATCTGCTCGGGATTAGGGCGGGAAAGTTCATTCTGACGGCGGAAACCACCAACTGGATACTTCCTTCCTCCCCCTCCTCATCCGGCGGCGCGCGTGCGAGCCTTTCGGCGGTCGTCCGATGGCGGCCCCCTCTCTTTCTCCTCCGGCGGGATCCTATCGATAAATGTCATCGTAAAACTCACTGCCGTGAAAATAATAATAATAAAATAAAAAAAAAGCCGCAGATTCTTATGCGGCGCCATTACGAACGGACATCGCTGCGATTTGAAGGAGGAAGATTTTTTTTTTTAAAAAAATTTTTTTAAATCAATAAAAGTCTTCGTTTTGATTAAATACAGTGAGAATCACGCGCAATCTGCCTTCCTTACGACAAGACTTCCCCCAACCACTCCATCTTGTCAGCCTCGGGCGGTCATGCACAAAACTGAGACAAGCAGACGATAGGGTGGAAATAAATCTATCGTGATAACGCAGCGGAAGGAAACTTCAACACAGACCAGCAGACGACAAGTTTGCGGCGCCTGGTCAGAGCGCGCGCACACACACACACACACATACACACATACACACACTACACACACACACGCTCATACACACACACACACACACACACACACACACACACACACACACACATACACACAGCTCGTACACACACACACGCGCGCGCACACACACACACACACACACGCTCATACACACATACACACACGTACGCACACACACACACGCTCATACATACACACACGCACGCACACACACACATACACACACACACATACACACATACGCACACATACACACAACGCTCATACACACACGCACGCACGCACACACACATACACACACACATACACACATACGCACACATACACACACACGCTCATACATACACACACGCACGCACGCATACACACACACACGCACACATACATACACACACGCGCTCATACACACATACACACAACACACACACATACACACAACACACACACACACGCTCAACACACACACACACACACACACACGCACGCACACACATGCACACACCGAACGGTTTTCTGAGAATTCTGATCGCTTCATTGCAAAGAGCACGTGCGAGTAGAACATACTTGTAAAAGCAGGTTTACGTCTGTCAGAAGTATTTATGGCAGGATAAGTTACAATGTGTTTACGTTGGGAATCTGATTACATGGAGTTTATTCAAGTTTTTTTTTCTTAAGTCTTTTAATTTTGAAACTTCTCGATTTTTAACGGATGTTCGAGAACGAAAATTTTCTCTACTGTTCCTTTTCTTTTATTCCATTTTTAACTATTTGTCTTTTCTACTTTATCGTCATTTAAATAAAAGATGAGGGTTTTTCAAACTGTTCCCATTGAATCATTTCCGTTTGTTTACAGTTAGAAACTGCAGGAACACGGTAGGTGTCAGACACATTCTTGTTAAAGTCTCAGGGCTGGACTCCGCCTGAATCGTCTCCACTCGGAACCTATCGCCACCTGCGGCTCGTTACAGGTCGGCCCAGCTGGGACGACGATACCATTACCAAGCTGGCGACATCTTTCGTCCTGCCCCAACCCCCCGCTTTTGTAATTCGCCCTCAAATAATCTCGGTTGACAAGTGTCTAACAATAGTTTATCTGCGTTACGTGAGTCACTTACTTTTATTCCTTGGGTGACATGGATGACTTTAATTTGTTTTTCACGTCAGCATTAAGGGTAATTTACAGAATGCACTCGAAAGACAGGTCGTCGCCTGGTTTCTCCTCAATGATGAAAGGAGTACTGAAATATATGACGCGCATGCGCGCGCGCGCGCGTGTGTGTGTGTGTGTTCAGGAGTCTCCATCTGGACAATAAACGGTATAAGATTACTCTGTAGCAGTGGCAAGTATTTAAGCCTTTCCTCTCCGTACGTTGACAGAAAGGCGACCATATACCACATTACTAGGCTTATTATTAGAAGTCGTACCGTATAAGCATCTTGTCTTTTGTGGAGCTTGATGCATAGTTTACTTAAAGCAAGATATTAATTTTTGCCATGCAATAGATAACAATGTAAATTGTACGTTTACTTGCTGATACGCGTAAAAACTACATCCCTGGCAGTAAATGCCATAAAGTCACCGTGCAAACATGAACTTTACTAACTTGGTAAACTAGTACCGCGTGTAGTGTTAATTTTTTTTCGGTCGCCTCGTTCGGCCAGATAAGACTAATGAGCGGGTATAAAAGTTATGAGAAACTCTTTACTTTTAGTTTTCTTATAGTATTGGCCTGGAATGCTTTCGCTAGAAAAGCAGAGAGCGTAAATGTCGTTTAGAAACCAGACCAAACGTTCACATGCCGATGAGAAACAAGAGAGCGGTCAGAGCTCGATCTCTCTTCTAACGACGAGGCTGCTCCATCCTTTATTATAACAGTCCGCCGCCGCCTTAATTCTTCCTGTTTCTGCTGCTTTTCGTTTGTTTGTTGTTGTTACTTTCTTCCTTTACCAGGTCTTTACAAGGAAAGCTACCCTGACGAGAAAGCGCACTACCCCTGTTATTCGCTAGAGGGCGTTACGACGCGCCACGAAGCTCGGGCACTGCGCCGACTGTGGAAGGGAACCGGAAGAGCTACCCCGGAAAAGAAACTCACGCGGTTGGCTGGCGAAGAGAGAACACCCGGCCGATGAGGTCTCACATACGCAGACACACCACCAGCGTTAGCTCGGAATGTTTTCCAGCTGACAGTTTTGATGGCAGCAGTCGTCTCTTGCAGATGATGGATTTGAGCATAGAGAAAAGTCCACCAGCGAAGAGTACAATAAGTGTAGCGAGACGTGACAACGCGAACGAAGACAATGCGGTCACGACCTCGCGGTCCCCCCCCCCCACATCTCTAACACCAATGATTAATTTCTTCCTGGGCTAAAAATAAAAATAAAAAAAAAAAAACTTCAGCGACAGAAACGCGTTTAGAAGCGGAGCACCTCATCAGTAAGGATGAAGCTGCGCGTCTTTTGCTTTATGTAAATCATTGCCCATCCGAAATACTGATTAATATTTTGGGATTCAAATCGGTTTTTTATTTCTGCCAGGCGCATATTTCGGTTGTTTCAGAACGTAGTATAGTTTTCATTTACAGTTTTAGAAGGTCCAGTTGTTGTTGTTTTTCTGTCTTTCTTTGTTTAAAAAAGG
This sequence comes from Nautilus pompilius, assembly GCA_018389105.1. NCBI lineage: Eukaryota > Metazoa > Mollusca > Cephalopoda > Nautilida > Nautilidae > Nautilus > Nautilus pompilius. The sequence goes on along the minus strand of JACATO010001762.1, from coordinate 62,128 downwards.
GGGTGTTTCGTTGCTATCAAACTGATACCGAGCAGCAGTTAATACCACCAGCCGTGATGAAGCTGCTATCTACAGATGTCAGCTGGTTAGTTCGATCAGCAATAATGTAATTAACCAATTAGCTTGCTATGTTTAAAAATTTGCGTAGTGTCTAATGTACGATTATGTATGCATTTATTTGTTAAAAATCGTATTCTTTATTGAAAACAATATTGCAAAGTGCGCGTTTATTGTAGTTTCTGCCATACCAATCTGTAGGATGCTCGATGCCTAGGTCCCTATGAATATAGGGGGAAAAAACAAAGCTTAATTAGTTTTACTATGTTGAAAAAATACATTTTCTCCCTGTCACTCAGAAAAATGAACTTTCATTATTCTGTTTAAAACAGGAGATGACAATAATTTTAGCCGCCAGTGTAAGTTTTATCTTCACTGGTCGAAGTTTCGTATTTGCTAGAGCACTGATGCTCTCTATAAATCATCTTTACACGGTGTTTTCTGACATTTAATAATGAAGATGGACTTCGCAGGACATAATACTGATGATAAAAACGAGTGGTTTCCAGTTATTGCAGAGTGGGAGGAAAGAAATTAAACTGCACTATGACGATTTATAGAGTAAAATAACCATCTTAATGTTCTCTATATACGACTTGATAAGAGAGGTTTATCAAAAAAAAAAATTTGTCAGCTTATATATTTAATATGTTGAGAGAAATCATGCTGCGGGAGATAGCGCAGATCCGGAGGGAGACAAGACGCTACGGACGGGTCCATCCGTCGCCATACGACAATATGAAGATACTTAGCCAACAGTTCGGCTTGCATGGCGGACATATATGTTATCCGTCGCCATACGACAATATGAAGATACTTAGCCAACAGTTCGGCTTGCATGGCGGACATATATGTTATCCGTCGCCATACGACAATATGAAGATACTTAGCCAACAGTTCGGCTTGCATGACGGACATATATGTTATCCGTCGCCATACACATATGATGATACTTAGCCAACAGTTCGGCTTGCATGGCGGACATATATGTTATCCGTCGCCATACGACAATATGATGATACTTAGCCAACAGTTCGGCTTGCATGGCGGACATATATGTTATCCGTCGCCATACGACAATATGAAGATACTTAGCCAACAGTTCGGCTTGCATGGCGGACATATGTTTTTCGTACAATTCCAAATTATCAGCTATATTTTTTCTTTGTTTTCTTAAAGTTCAATAGCCAAATTAGTAAAATCTAATTGAAAAGCTAAGTATAGGATCAGGTAAAAGTTTCAGGCTTCGTTATTCTTTTAAAATCATCACCTCTGCATTCGCCAAGGCACCTGGTGTTCGTGGAGAAATCTCTTGGAAAAAAATTGTTGAGATGTTTCCTTCGAGAAACATCGCATAAATTCTTTGTAGGCCCGACTTTGATAATCGCTAAGATGCAGAAGATGCCAATAATTTTTTTGTTCAGTTTATGGAATATTCATGAGATGAGAGCAATGTCTTGGTCTGAGGCGGTCTGTTACAGAAACCCGCGTACGATTCCCGCAGACCGGTAAAGTCGACTTCTCCGGATCTGCTGTCGTCATCGTTGATGCTTCTGTACTGTTTCAAGTAGGAAACTGTTCACCGGGCATATAAATGGTTACAGGGGGACATCGGAAGTATTAATTTACCCCCTACTCCGGTCACCTCCATCTCCCAGCCGTTCTCGCGGGCTTAGGTTTGTTCGTAGTGTAGGTAGGAAAGCAGCTTGGCCTGGTGTCAAATGTCCAGAAAATCCCGGCAGAACTCTTCGCTTTCAGACGTGAGAGGAAACCGCAGTACGTGGAAGAAACACACGCGGCCGGCTGGTGGGAGAAGTCGGGAACAAGCCATGCTGGAGAGATGTGTTTAGTAGATTTATATTCTGAACTGGAGAGGAGGGAAATAGCCTCCAGCATTGCGAGGCTTTTGGTGTTTAGCGATCGATTAAGGTGTCTGGTAAAAAAAAAATGTAAATAATAAACGCTTTTTCTACCTAATTGCGGATAAACCCTTAAAAGGAAAGACAGATTGAAAAGATGCTTTATTTAAGAAAGTGCCTCTCGTTTTCCCTGTACATGAAGACTGCATTCTTTCTTCCTTTCTCTCTCTTTTTTTAAAAGATTCATAACATTAGCTTACATCGACTATATTCGTAGGATGTTATCTGGATGTAAAATGCTGCTGCCATCTGCACGCACGCCGACTATCGGCAAACTTGTTTACATCTACCGGACTTACTCTCTTAGACGGCTAATAAGTAAAGTTAAATAAACTTCATCTTTAACATGGCATTTCATGATATTTAATCATAAATTACCTCACAATATTTACTGAAACATTGAGACATAGCTGTTGTTTTTTTTTTTAACTCTCTCAACAGTAAAATAGCTCATGTAGCATACAATCGATTACTCAGTGCATTGGTGTAGTTGCCTACATATGTAAGCATATGGCCGTTAAAGAAGATATACACGGCAATACATATCGTTATGATAAGCTTACTTTGGAATTTTCACACAAGATTTCATATATTTTTTAAATTAATGATTGAGGTAGCAAGACTCAAGGCAGTTTTAAATTACTGTGTAAAAGTCTCCCCTATTTATACATTAATTAATTTAACTTATTTTCTGCTTCAAATTTCAACCATAAAGCCTTCGCGTATTTCAGTTTGATCTGACCTGATTAAAATGTTTAGTGAGATATGTCGTCAATAAGTGTAATTTCCTTTTTTTTAAAAAAAAAAAATAATTTTTTTCATTCATTAATTTACTTTTAAAGGACTCCTGTATGCTGTAAACAGCTACAATTATCTAAAGGACCATATGTGTATGTTATTTACTCGAGATTAAATATAAAACAGTAAGTAAATGTATTGTAAATATCAAGTAAATTTTAAATTTGTTAATTTTACATAAGTTATCCTAGCTTCATCCTTGATGACTGATCTTGGTTTTGCTTTTAAATTTAATCATTCGACACTAAGAAAATGATCTGAAGAAATTAAATATTTATTAACAAATCAGCTAACATCTATTAAAACACAGACTCTTTTATGAGCAAGTAATCCAGTAGAAGAAGAATGTGCCGTTTACACATGTTTATAAATACTACAACTAATCACTTATTTCACTAATTTAAAAAGAGCGAATTAAATTTGAACCAGATTAATGTGACTGGGGGTTTGCCCTTTAAGTAGCCCACAACTGTTTGAAAGTTTTAAACCAAAGTCCAATTATAAACATTCCATTTTGTGTTCACAAACTTCTGCAATATTTTGATTACAAAGGATGAAAAAAGCCAACCAATGCCATTAAAATAAATAGATTATTTTCTGTTTGTTAACTTTACGAAATACAAATCTGTTTTTTTTTTTTTATGAATGATGAAATAAATCTCTGTCCCTGTCTGTCTGTCTGTCTGTCTCTGTGTGTGCGTGCGCACGTGCAATTTCCTGTATACGAAACTGACAACGCTGACTCCATCTTAGGTGGTATTCACCTCGACATTCTCAATAGACGCCGACACATATATCAAATTAGCTATACGTCGGTAAATTTTCCTGATAGATTGGCAATTATTTTCTTCGTATAAAAAAGTGGAATTAAACATCATTTACATTATCTATTTTCATAGAGTAAAAACTCTGCTCTTATTAGATGAAAATCAGTAACCGACTAATTAAAAAAAGAACAAGTAGAGATAAGCGAACTTTGTATTTATCATGCTTATTGTCAATAGTATTCAGAAAAACAACAAAATGAACATGAACCGGCTTGCGAAAAATAAATTGTTTAGGTTCGAATAAATTACAGTAGAGTTTTCATATTAGTTTCGTATAGTCTTCGCTGGAGTCAGGGTTATGAATTCACCGCAGTTCGTGTCTGGCAGTTACTTTTATTAATGTCCTAGCGGTGGGAAGGTTTACTAAGAAAGATAATCGCGGGCGCTCGTTTGTAAATAGCTTTAGAAAAGCTATTTATTTTGGTTGAATGAAAAGAAAATAAAAGAAAAAATTTGAAGCACCTTATAACAAAACGTGAGCATAGAATTGAATTGTATAAAGATTTGAAACAACAAAATACAAAATAAATTTGAAAATATAGTTCTCATTTGTAAAGGTTTTAATTCAAACACACTAATAATTCAAATATTACAGTGATGTGAAGTAACTGGAGTTATCTGGCTTTAATTCACGTTTTCAGTCAGTGGCGGCGTCGTGATCTCCGTACTAAACATAACTCCGTGACACTGGTCTGACCTTATTTGGCTACCAGCTTTCCATGAAAAAAAAAAAAAACAAGCAAATAAACAAATAAATAGGTACAATAAAATGCTAATCTAATAAGCAATATCAAGGTAGACAATTCGCGCAGGGTCTCCTCTGCTTAGCCGACTGTGTGCTTACACGGAGCAAAGATCGTCTAGGATGAGCAGGAAGTATTAATGGAAGCGATGAGAACGTTAATGTAGCTATTTATATGTCAACACTCGGTGTGTCAGAGCAACAGCTTGGCGTCTGTAATCTGTCAAATTTGACATGAAATGCGAACGTGAATATTAACGAAAAATTAGCAAGCGCCATTAATTTCTCTCTCTCTCTCTCTCCATTTCACTGTCCCCTGACTGTCACTGCACTCTATCATTTGTTTCCATTTTAAAACATTTCTTTATATTTTCACTTGATTTTTTCCTTCTCTCTCTTTCTATCGAACATTTTGAATGAGCTCCACAACGTTTTGTTTTGTTAATTAACCAGCTTTTCCTTTTCTGTTTTTTTACTCTTTCAAGCGCTCATCTCTCGCACCTGTCACCGTCTGGAAAAACAAAATAACAACTTTCCTTTTCGACGTACTTGCCTTTTAATTTACGATCGATCAAACTCTTTCTACTTCATGCATCTGCTTTCCATCCGACTGCTCACCAGTCGAAAACGTAGGACTTTACCATTTGCAACCGTCTGCCTCTTTTCTTCCCCATCAGTAATCGCCCTTTCTCTCTCTTTCTACACGTGTGTGTGTGTGTGTGTGTGTGTGTGTGTGTGTAATAAAATGAATTTATAATTTATACGAATCCAAATTTTACATATGAGGACTACACACTCAGCTTATCCTCTGCATTCTGACCTGATGTCTCGGTTTAAGTTGCATTCGATTTATTGTCAAAGGTTCAGCTGACAGTTTATCTTGGCACCAATACAATAAAATGATGTATACAGCAAGCATTTGTCGAGAGAGAGAGAGAGAGAGAGAGAGAGAGAGAGAGAGATGATGATGATGTGATGATGAGGATTCAGTACGGAGAGAGAGAGAGAGAGGAGAGAGAGAGAGAGAGAGATGATGATGTCAGCAGAGAGATAGATAGATGATGTCATACGGAGAGAGAGAGAGAGAGAGATGATGATGATGTCAGCAGAGAGATAGATAGATGATGTCAGTACGGAGAGAGAGAGAGAGAGAGAGAGAGAGAGAGAGAGAGAGATGATGATGATGATGATGATGTCAGTACAGAGAGAGAGAGAGAGAGAGAGAGAGAGAATGTCAGCTTTGAGGAGGGGGAGAGATGACGGAGTAAAATTGCTACATCTGTGCCGATTGGTTACTCTCTTCTTCCCCGTGATGCTGTTCAGACGAAGGAAAAATTTTTTTTTTAAAAATCCACTGAAGTAAATCGAAAGAAATTTGTGATCGTTGAAGGGTTACGGCAGACAGCAACTCACCTACGTCTGGGCTGGTTAAGTCACAGTCTAGCGGGGGGGCTACGTCGTACGAATCTGGGTCCCCCGCTCTGTTGCCCATTTTTTGTCGGCCGTCCTGGTCTACGAACTGAATGCCTTGTCATTAAACAAATAATAAATATATAGAAACCAGACGTTTATTAACAATTAAAAAACAACGTACTACATTTTTTTTTAAGAAAAGAAAGAAAAAGACGTAATGTCATAATTTAGTTACTGTCGGTATTGCACAGCAAATCACAAGTGCAGAGACTGTGCTGGACAGGGAGTATTTTGCCCTGACAATGGAGCTAATCGAGTAAGTTATTAAAGATGGCGGCCAAGACATCAACTGAAGTCAATGGTCTGCAGCTATTACTAATATCGGTACACCGTCAAGGAATAATATAATTATTCATTTAGCATTGGAAGCTAACTCCAGGTTTTCTAAGCTAAAATTGAGCACGAGAAAAAACGAATAGAAATGATAATGGTAGTGATAATAATAAGACTGTTAATTACTAGCGCTTACGATCTTCCTCTTACAGCCAGACTATCATTTACATTATCCCTTCCTCCATATTCCTCATGGCTCCTCGAAAAGGCCAGAGGAGGTGGGGGGTATTCCTTTTTTTTTTTGTTGTTTGTTAAAAAGCGTTGTAATTTCATATTATATCGGTTATACGCTGCATCAACATCAAAAGGATCCCGCGATGGTTACAGCGCTTTGTCACCGGAAATTGTCGGAAGACGGGCTGTTACATCGCTGCCAAATGCAAGAGCAGAGCAGAGCCGGGCGACTTATTCGCTCACGACGAGGCGAATTTGATTTCGCACACATGAAAAGTTACATTTATTGACAAACAATCAGGCATTAATAATAATAATAATAATAATAATAATAATAATAATAATAATAATAATAATAATAAAAGTTTTCAATAAGCAAACATTTACTAGTTTTATCACATTAAAATGCGGCTGAATAATGTCGGCGAGGTTTCAGTTCGCTCAATGGCAGCGTGGAAATTGAAAGCAAAGTAACATTTTCATTTCTTGATAAATTTTGACGAGAAAATTTGGTTGAATTAAGAATTTGGATAATGCCGTTGTTTTTCTTGATTCTCCTCCCCCCCCCCACTCTTTGATTATCTATACTTGTACGTGTTTCTGCGTAGTTGTTAATGGAACGCGCGCGTGAACTCTCCGGTTGTTACACACAAGAGCCCTTTATATATCCCTGGGTCTCGAGATCGCCTTAATATCCATGCAGAATGGGGGGGAGACCGAATTGTTAGTATTCAACATGGCTGCTATCCATATTTTATGTTCGTTCGCTCGCGAGAATATCCCACAAATGAGAAGCATTTTCGCCATGATCACCACTCTGATTTTTGCAGCATCCATTGTCCTTCTCTCCAGGAATCTCCCCTTCCTCACAAGAAAGGCAGATAGCAGGTTATCCTTAACTAAACCTAAAGCTTAAAGGGTTACGGAACTAGCCTACGTTCTTGGTTCTGTTTTTTAAAAGACTCTGTGAGCGGGAAAATACACACAATAAGAAACGTTCCGAAAGATGTCGGAAACATGCCATTCCTCTATCACTAGAATCCAGAAGCTGATTTGCTTTGAAATCTTTTTTTCCTTCATTTTTTTTAATGGGATGATGCGAAAGAGCACGTTACAAAGGAATTCCTTAACCCAACAAAATCTAACCAGCAGAGGGTATGATTCCGCCTTTATTCCGACCCGCTAAAACGGGAAAGGGGAGAGAACCAACCTACTTTTGCATTATTTACATTTAATTAATTAATCTTAATTTGATTTAACTTCATACATTAAAGGATTTTTCAAAAAGAAATGCGAAAATTGGTTTGTAGAGGATAAGCAATTGGTACATTAAAAAGTATCGTTATTTTCATTATTTATTTTATGAAAAATATCATTCATAGTTATAAAGATAATGTATACCGTCAACCTGTATGCTTCTGACGTTCTTCACAGAGGCACACATGAATTATAATATTGAGGAATTATATGATAATGGTGTGGCTTTGAGCCATTTTCGATGTATCGTGGCTAATTTCCAATTTAAAAACTAATTTTATTTTATGTGTAATAATCTTTTAAAGCTACAAATTTTTGTAGTAATGTATTCCAATAAGTTTTGAAATACTTCACCAGAAGTAGATAGTGGATGGCCGGGCCTCCTGTGGAGATTCCGAGTTCGATCGATTCTCTTACCTTTCACCAACATCACGCAGTACTGTTTCTTCTCGTTCTTCCGTGCCAAAGTTGAATAATCTCCCCCTGTTGGAGATGGGGTTTCAGACCCTAGGAGGCGCAGAGGTGGCAGCACTTGTCAGAGGTAATCGCAGCACCACGGTTTTCGGCAAAAATGGAGAAAGTTGCGCAATCGCACGTGTTTTCTGAAGTTTGAAATCGTGAGTGTCGAACCGGTCGGTCAGGGGTCGCGCGCGAAGCAGCCCCGAGTTCAAGCCACGGAGAAACGGCATAATTATGCGAGTTCTATAAAAGATTTAAAAAAAAAAAAGCTTCCATATATTTACTGGTGAAAATAGAAATAACCTATCTAAAAATAATTCCATGTATACTTACTTATACGTCCGGATAAGAGTAAAGGTATCGTCTTTAGCACATCACGAAGGGATTTTGTCTGTTTGGCTGACAAGTTTGTGAAATTCGAATATTTGTGTTAAATGAAAGTATTCGAGTTCATTGAGTTTGCTGCATATAACTCCTGAATGAGTCAGAATCTTAGCGCCGACATCCCTAACCTAATTTTACAGCTCAGCCTTGCTCCTGATCTATAATGGCCAATTAAAATGTTGCCAGAATCTTCACCGATCAAGACTAATTCTCCAAATAGTTTATTTTGTCTTGTCATTATTAGAAAAAAAGGGTTTGTTTTTTTTTTTTTCTTAAGACAGGCTGAGAGAACGATGGCAGCGCAAGATAAAAGATCTCGTTATCGTGGCTCTGGTTACGGACGCCAAAGGAGAGAAAGGGAAAATGCAGATGAGCGAGATGCGGTTCGTTTTTGTACGATTTTTGGTATCTGTCGGTTCGGTTAAGGACATAGATCAGGCAACAGATGTGACTCCACATTCATACCCATCAGTCGTTGAGACTGTAGATGCAACTAGAAGCAAGATAGACTTTAAGATTTCCAGTGTCTGCAACATGAATGTTCAGAATGAGGGAGGCGATGGACCTAACCCGATCGCTTTTTTTGTGATGCGAGCAACCGACTCCACATGATGAATGATTGCCTAAGGAATGGGCCTAGCGTGGCTCCGCAGCCCTACAGAACCGGGATGGACCACTTCCTCTTGACAATGAGAATCGGTCTATGAAAAAAGATTGGTCCGTCAGAATGCTGAAAAATCGTGAAAAAAAGCTGTTTAGATCCTGATTGTTATTTTCTCCGTTAAGAGAAACTTTTCACTGCTTCTAGTGCAGAATCTTTTATGCGTCTTTGGAACCTCGCGTTGGTTCTGCTCATGTCTGCGCTTTCGATCAACAGAAAGACTCTATATCCGAGTTGACAGACAAAGAACTTCAACAACAACAAATGGATAAAGATGCTGGATAGTGGAAGGAAATTTTCGGCTGAAACTATGGGTGCGTTGTGTTTCTGGAAAAACAAAACCTTTCGTTCAGAGGGCACGTAAAAGACGTGGCTGATGGCACCGACTCGGGTAACGTGCTGGAACTGGTAAAGCCTTTGGGGGAAGTACGACAAAGTCATTCGAGAACACCAAACAAAATCAAACTGGCATCAACCAAGTCATACCCGTCTCCACAAATGCAAAATAAATTCATCGTTCAGCTTGGTTGTTGATGCGATCGGCCATGAACAGAACTCATGCAGCCAAACAGTCCGTCGTCATGTTTGACAGTACATCAGATGTGGCCAGATGATCCGTTATGTATTAATCGATGGCCGCGAGGTAGAATTGAAACAGTCATTTGTCGACTTCATTCCAATCACGACGGTAGTATCAATAACCAATCAAATAATAAACCAGCTTGAAAGAGCTGGCCTAGACCTGCGCAAATGTTATGGTCAGGAGTATGATAATGCAGCTGGAGCCCACGGTGAGGTACAGCAGCGAATTCCGAACATCAGTTCAGATGTCGATTTTTTCACGGATCTACATGTTTCGCTCGTCTTCTACTCACAGCATCACAAACAGATGAACTCAAAGATGCAGTCACTGAGAATTTGGATACCAAACGAGATGCTGGGATCATTCTTAAGATCATTCATTATATCATATACTTTTCACGAGATATCTGTATCTTTGTAGGCCTGTGCTTGGGGAAATCATTTACGCTACGAGAAATCCTTTAAATTCCCTGTCTTGGGAGGGATCAATTTGCAGCAGAAATGAACGCACTCACTCATTATTCTTTGGCGAAGCCGGGCTCAGACCAAAGCCAACGAGTGGAACACCTCAGGGAAGACAGAGCGGATACGGACAAGTCTGACTCACCGAAGGGGGTTGTGGAGTGGGATCCCTGCCGAACTTGGCACCTGCGCTGCGTGTATTCTTTGTAATCTGTGTTTCCACAGACAGCCGCTAGCGAAGCTTTTCCAAGCCTAAGTTCAGCAAAAACCTGTGCAAGGTCCGTTGTGGTTCGGTCTGGGCTCAGCAACCTGGCCACCCTTTCCACTGAAAGGGAGGGAAGGTCCGGACAAAACCGGCTCCCGGAAAGTGCATTGTTGCTGAGCCCCAAACTGGGCGGCGCTGCGAGTTCCGTTGTCTTCAGACTCTCTTCGTCGCATCGCGTCTTAATTCAGGCTTCACTTTTAGGGCGAAAGAAGCCGAACTCTTGCAGTCGTCGGCTTTCTGCTCGTCTTTGCGCCTCCACGGCCGGTCAAGGGGCTGTCTGCCGCCGAAGAACCACTGGTCGTTTGTGAGACTCTGCGGAGCAGGAGGAGGAGGATGGCGGGGGGGGTCCTCGTCTCGGGTGGTTAATCGTCTTTGAACTGTCTGTGTGTAGGGGGGGGCGTTGCGCGCGAATCTTTAGCTCCCTCCACGAACGGTGTAAAGCCCCCTAATAGCCCTTAGATCTCGGTATCGTCTGCATTATGAGTACACTTTACGACATGTAGTTATCGGCACAGTTTCCGTTCGCACTGCAAAAACGAAATTGCGCCCCCCCCGTCACAAACAGCCGGATTATCTCCAGCTCCACGTTAACCCTTCGACGTGATCTTCATAGCGCGAACACCGATTTCCCCGCTCGTGTTTTTTTTGTTTGTTTTTTTTGCCTGCCATAAAGCGTCGTAAACCCTTGTAGTGGCCATCACCGTCAGTCGGCACTGCCGCGAGGAGTGGCAAAAAAAAGAATAAGAAGAAGAAAATAAAGAAAATTTTCTGTAATTTCCGCCGTGAAGTTAATTCGCCGGACAACAGCCAAAAGTGGCAGCGGCGCCCATCCAGTCCGGTGGAGGGCGGTCATCCGCCGTCACCCCTTCTGTCTGACGTGTTGAGTCGCGTCTTATTGAGTCAGACGAAGAGGGTCACCCGTGGTCGCTTCCCGTCTATCTGCGCTACGGTAATCTGAATTAAAACAACAACAACAACAACAATTAAGGGGGGGTATACTATCGCATTTAAGGGGACTTTACCGTAAGTTTTCCAGAAATCTCTCTAGCCTCTCTCTCTCTCTCTCTCTCCATTCTCTCTCTCTCATCCATTACTGATTCTCTCTCTCTCATCCATTTTCATTCGCTCTCTCTTCTCTCTCTCTCTCTCTCTCTCTCTCTCATCCATCTTCATTCTCTCTCTCTCATCTCTCTCATCCATCTCATTCTCATCTCTCCTCTCTCTCTCTCTCTCTCTCTCATCCATCTTCATTCTCTCTCTCTCAATCTCTCTCTCTCTCATCCATCTTCATTCTCATCTCTCTCTCTCTCTCTCTCATCCATTTCTGATTCTCTCTCTCTCTCTCTCATCCATCTTCTGATTCTCTCTCTCTCTCTCATCCATCTTCATTCTCTCTCTCTCTCATCCATCTTCATTCGCTCTCTCTCTCTCTTCCATCTTCATTCTCTCTCTCTCATCCATCTTCATTCTCTCTCTCTCTCTCTCTCTCTCATCCATCTTCATTCTCTCTCTCATCCATCTCTCTCTCTCTCATCCATCTTCATTCTCTCTCTTTCTCTCTTTCTCTCATCCATCTTCATTCTCTCTCTCTCTCTCTCTCTAAATTAATAACCCGATCTGCAGCTCACCATAAAGAACGAACAGGTTAAGTGGGTGGACATCAATGGTCGCCCTAGCGGAACAAACATGGCGGCAGACAGCTGTTTCAACAAACCGTGATGACGCGCGCCCTTTCTCTCCTTTCTATTTGGTGGCGCAGGATCAGGTGGAGCTGCTTTGAAATTGAAGTACCTGCGAAAGAAACAAAAGATAGGAAATACAGCCACCCTCTTCTCCCCTCCGCCGCCGCCAGCTGTTCAGTATCGTGATGGCGATCTTTTATGTTTTTTTAAAGCAAAACCTCGCCTGTGTAGCCACCCACAGGTATATTTTTTTGGTTGGTGTAGAAAACCAGAAGAAACCAGAGCGCGTTCCAACCCATCAGTCTGGAGAGTGGGGTGTGCCAGGCTCCGTTACTGGTACACACACCGACAGAACGGACACCTCACATACTTCGTTTTTAGAGCAGCCCAAAGTTCTGAAGTGTTCCCGCACAATTCCATTAAAGGGACAGGTGGAAGGGGGGTCTTTCTCTAACTTATTACGACACCTATCGTTTCCAAAAGGGTCTAAACATCACAGCATTCGGGGTTTTCAGCTGTAGGCTAAGTGGAGAAAAATGTTTGAGGAGCGTCAACTACTGAAACTACCGATCGGGTGTTTGAATATTAATACCTGGTGATGTTTATAAGAAACCTGCATAAGGTGATGATAGAGGACGACAATCTCTTTATGAAGCTGTATATCGAAGGTTTAGGGTATGCGCCAGTGATAAAGACACGATTTCTTCCAGCTCGTCAGCCTTAAAGGTAAAGTGAACAGGATTATTGCCTTGTCGGAAGATCTGGATTAGGATCGAAGGACCGGGAAGCATAAAGCGGTTTACTGGCCACCACGTGTAGTCACAGATGCGGCCTATCGAGATCTGGTCCGCGCGTCTCCTAGCGGCAGTCCGCGGGCACGAACGGGGGCGCGATCTTTGTCCCGGTCGGCGCTCGAGACCGAACGCACCTTCCGTAGCCACGGTGTCACGCAGACCCTCGGGGACGATTACTAGCGAAGATGCCGACAGATCTCAAACACCGGCTGGGTTCTCGCTGACTTTCTGAAGCGCATGTCTCTCATAAAAACCCGCCATTGAGTGTCGTCCTCCCTTGTATACTATCGATCTCCGCCTCTATTAAGAACCAATTCGGCTCAATCTCACGAATCAAAAGCAAACTAAAGAAAGTTTCCATATTATTGGGAACACTTTTTTTTTTTTTTAAAGAAGAAAAGGCTAAATGAAAGTAATGTATTTCGAAGGATGAATTAAGGGTCAACTTCTGGCGAGTAAAGAGGAAAAAATCGTTTACATCCGACGTAGGTCATGAGGTCTGTTTGCATCTTTATACTTCTCCGGTTGTCATGGTAGCCTTACAAGCCAAATGAGTGCGCAACGAACGTTCTGCCAAAATTTCCTCCTTAGTTCGCAGTTAGAAATCAGTAAATCTTTGATTTTAAAATAACGCCTGCTTCAGGTCCGTTGCCATAAAGAGTTTTGCATATTGTCCACGCTTTTATTTACCGCAACATCTCCATCTTTCATTTCTCGAATCACAGAAGGCGAATGACATTCGCTCAGACTAATAGAGAAAACCGAATTTTCCTACGATGTGGTGCTATTGTCCCAGGTCTGGGTAGAAGCTTAACTAATTTACATTTATGTCCTTTAGTCATCTCGTTTGTCGACACGAAGGGAGTGCGAAAGAAAGACAACAACAACAACAAAAGGAGCATTTGGAACCGGTGATAGAGTGAAAAATGTCTTAGCTCAGTCAGTGGCTGAAGCGATAGACGGGATTTCGTGTTTACTTGTTGTTGTTCTTTTGTCACTATCCCAATGAATAACCCCCCCGTCTTTACTTCATCTTTAATAACTGATATACAGAACCGAAGCCACCATATCTGCGCGGTATTTACATGACATTAAATATAGAAGATCGAAAGTTCCATGTAAAGCAAGGCGTGCATACGACGACCTTTTGTCTAATGTAGAAATCGACATCCATAGTCTATAAAGGTGTCGGATTTTCTTCTTTATACGAACGATTTCTTTATCTGTCCAGGCTGAGGGGTAACAGAGAAGAAACATCATTCATTTGTAACTACTGTACTTATCTTATGTAGCATATCCTCTACATCACGAGACAAGAGCATAGAACCTCGACTCCATCTCCCAGGTACGTTTTACCTGCTCGGTGCTACACATATTTGAGATCAACTGACTGCGCCAGAACTTTCCGCCTAAGACTGTTATGAAAACTTTTGCGTTTGTTTCTCCTCTCTCTCTCTCTCTCTCTCTCTCTCCACCTCTCTCCATCCTTCTCTCTGTAGTTACATCATCCATCTCTCTCTCTCTCTCTCTCTCTCTCTCTCTCTCTCTCTCTCGGAGGCTTTCTGCCCCTTTCTCTCTTTCTGGTTCTGTTAATATCAATGATCCAATTCTTCGGTCTCTTCATTCAAAGAATTCGCTTTGACAATAATGGAATCGCCGTACTTAACGACTCGTTTGTGCCGCCTTAGTCAAAACTGCACTGGTACTCCCATTGTTTGGAGTGCCAATGCGATTTTTTTTTTTTTTTTTAAAGCAGACTTTCGTTTGTCCGATGGTCAAAGAAAGGGAAGAAGGCAGCCGGCATAAAGACGCGAACAGAGTCTGGAAGGGCCCGCCGCCGGCCTGTCGTCGAAACTCCCGAGGAGATAGGGGGCGAACAGATCGGAACACACACGACCGTGAACATAAAGCGAAATCAACGGCGCCTGATTCCTTACTTAACTAAAGACACCTTTTAAAAAAATTACTCTAAAGACGGGAAAAAATCTATAAGCTTTCCAGACTCTGCTGCCAGCGAATTGCAGATTAACGAGACTACTTAGTTCAGTGAGTGCAGTATCGGTTGAAAGCCAATTACTTGGCCGAGACATTTAGGCTGTTTCCTGTGAAACGGTGCTAAAGACTTTTGTTTGAAAGAATTCTGGCTTTTTGGATTAAAATCTCTTGTATTCAGCGCTCGAACGTCGGCATATTAAAGCGAAAGTAGTCCGTTGTGAGCTATATATAGTGAGCCATCGGCTGCTGACATCGTTTTACTGTACAATAGAATTTCGGACGGTAACCGTTTCGTCACCTGATGATTGGCTGTTCACAAGTTCAGGTGTGTTCTTGGCATGTACAAGAACTGGGAATGAAGGGGGGAGAGAAAAATGCATCATTTTTCTTGGCATATTATAATTAAACGCAAGTGTGCACTTGCCCACCTTTCGCCAAATGCATTTTGACAATGATAAGAACTGACTGGCGAACACGTACAGAGAGAAGCTGGCTCCACCTGGCCCAGCTCCACTCCCGTTAATTCACACTGTTGTGGCATTTCGCTCATTTGCATACATTGCACTTCACAGTGTAAAATAAAAACGAATGGAATAATTCATCCTAAATGGACGTCCAAATGTTTATCACGCTATTGCTGACCAGGCAACTGCAACAACTTTACCAAAGAAAAGCTGGTAGAAGCCTACAAACTAAACGTCTTAATTAATTCACTTACGTAATTTCAGAACGGTTATGCAAACAGACAATCGGGCTAATCTCTTTCTGTCTCTAAGTCCAATAAATAGTAATTATGGAATCCCTGGTTATCGACGATTACCGGCTCAAGTTCTTCCAGCAGACTTTGGAAATGTTTTTTTTTTTTAAATTGCTGCTGCGAGTTTGTTCTTTAGTTGTCGTCATCAGAACGTTTCTACAGATATTTAAAGCGGTTTCACATCGGAATTTATGGGTTCCAACCGAAGCGTGTAATCCATTCCTCTGTCTCCTGATCTGTAGTGGTTCTGCTAGTGTCGCTCCATCTCGAAATATAAGTGACCACTACCAAAGGTTCCCTGACCAAACAGAAGTAGGGGATATCCCGTTAAATGATAAGTAAACCAACTGAATTTAGAAGTTTGTTGATGAGTGCAAGGTTCGTTTTAACCGTATAGCGAATGCTGTCCACCCTATTGCTTTAAATATGTGCTGCTTCAAAATTGGCAGTAAATACACTAGGCCGACGGTGTTCCCAGTCTTTACGGACCTGCCAATACGTCTGCTGCTCTGAACAAGGAGCAAGGCGACAGCTTCTTGTACGCATCCGTTCACCAATGGCTTTCGTCGAGCCATCATATCCGAGTTTGTGCCAGAGCCATCGTCGCTTTGTTCGCCGACTTGGTGGTTTTTGGGGCTGCAACGCGCATGAGATTACTGCCGTGTGAAGTGGCGGTGGCAAGGTTAGGCCTTCTTACCCAGAAAAGCAGACTAGTGGTGGAGACCCCAAAACTGGCAACAGTACAGACTACAAACTGACCGGCACTACATCGACTAATTACTTCAACCAAGATACTGTGAATCGGTGCTATGGCATCACACTTTCCAGAAAACAAAAAAAAAAGAAAATTTGTCTGACTACCTCGGCGATCAGTTTTACAACGTTGATGGTGGTCGGGTGCTTAAATCGTGGAGAAGCTGACTCCTTTCTCTTTAGTGAAGTTAAGAATCTCTCTCACTGTACTGACGTCATCTCTCTCTCTGTACTGACGTCGTCTCTTTCTGTACTGACGTCAGTCTCTCTCTGTACTGACGTCATCTCTTTCTATACTGACGTCATCTATCTCTCTGTACTGACGTCGTCTCTTTCTGTACTGACGTCATCTCGTTGCTGTCGACGTCATCTCTCGATCTCTATCTATCTCTCTCGCTCTCCTCTCTCTCGCTCTCTCTCTCTCTCTCTCTCGTTTGTTAGCGCGTTTCGGAAGTTCATCTTTAAGTACTTAAAAATTTTGATTTATTCATTTTCTTGATTACTTTTTCGAAAAAAAAAATCAGAAAGAACACCTGGTGGAACTTCAAATACATCTAAAAGTCCACAACTTTATTTCCTCATGTGGACAAGTGAGAAATGAGTGTTTCCAAGTTACTCGGGAGAAGAACAGAAATAAATTCAGTAATAATATCACGCTTATATATACTATCACGTAAAGAAAAACAACAACATCACTTCCACCATTGTTTATCTATAAATATATAAAATTAAACTTGCTGTCCAATCAACTCAGCAGCGAGTTGTATATATACATTTTTCGTATTTCTAACTTACGTAAAAAAAAGTTCATTAGACCGTTTTGTGCTGGTGTGTGTGTGTGGGGGGGGTAAATTCCTTTTCCCTAGCCGTAAGGAACATCACAGATAAATATTTAGGAAGATCAGGACAAGCAAAGAGATCTGGAGTTGAACGGTGTTGTTGGTCCACTCGTATTCCCAACGCGCCAGACTGAACCTGACTCGCCACACAACGGAGCCATGTTTGACTTTCTGCAATGGCAGCTTATCGGCAAAAAGAGAAAGACGAGGAGGCGCAGCTGGCACGTGCTATTTACATATTAATACTGCTGCTCCGCCTGACCTTACGGGGCCGCCCGTTTGTCACCGAGGTGGCAGATGGAGTTTAAAAGCTGTCTTAACATGTTTAAAGAAAAAAGCAAAACAACAACAACAAAACAACAACAACAACCTTACTTAATAGAGAGCTGAGAGATACGCCATCTTTAATCAGCATATAAAATAATAATCAGACATTTTCGTGTCGATGCCCGGGATACCGCTGTCTAGATTTTCCGAGCTTTTCAGAATGACAGCGATTAGTGGCGTCAGGACATACGGAGCACGCGGTCTTACAGGAAGCGTCTACGTCACACCGCGTCGATGCACAACTGTGACGAATGCGAAACTGTTTGTGGACTTCTGAACAGGAGAGCTGTGGCGTTTGTTCACGGATTTGAAGATGTTTCTTGAAAAATACTCCACACACACACACACGAAAAAATATTGTCTCTCTCTACAAACCTTAAATCTTCACGTCCGGCTGCCATTTGTATTTTCGTGTGCTGATGACATTACCCCGCAAATAAGGCCATAACATATTTATACCATTAAAGGAAGACTATAAAAAAACAAGCTATTTTTTAGAAAATGCTAGAACCTTACATTATTTACTCATCATAATTTATTCCTAACGATTCCACCACAATGTAAGATAACAACGAACAACGCAGTAGTCTGTGTTCTGTTGTGGCAGGAGGACTGAGCGCGGATGGGATGAATGGCCGGAAGTGATGTCCAGATGCGGCGCAATCCGGGCGTTGCGCGTGTTCGGATGTGCACGAGTGGGTGAGAGAAAGGGTGTCGGGCCGGAGAGTCCATCGACTGTCCACAACAACGGAAGAAGGGCCCTGCCTACCGATTTGACTCGACCAATGGAGTAGGTTCGACGCGGTGTCTTGTCGGCCATTTACTCAGTCGCGCGACGTTTGTTTGGCTCGGAAGTCGGATTCATCTCCATAAAAAGTCACGTGGCCCCTGCCGAAGAAACTGGATCGGCGAAATTGTTCGCCGTGTTGACGACTGGTCCCCTAGAAGCCGATATCCATCCCCCTTCTCCTCAACTCGCTATCACGGTCTCCCCGTATTACTGCCACTTAGCGTGGCGCAGCACGCGGCCGTTGAGCTTATTACAGGGGCTGGATCTGTCCAAAATCGATTGTCGTACAGTACTTAACCTGTTGCCGGCGGCAGCTTCCGCGTTGTGAGCAGGAAAACCGGCGAGATTATCGCGTCTATTAGCCGCCTGGTGGTGTATCCGCGGAAACCGGGTACCTTTGGGTTTCTGTTCTGACCTTTATTTCTGCCAAGGAAACGCGGCGGAAGAGTTTCTTTTTTTTTTTTGAAAAATAGTCCCCGTGTCGCGTGGTCAGTTTATCCTTCTTGGTCCCGGTGCCGTTTTGGTTGTAGACTGATAACGTGTGAATACAGAAGTGCGAGTGGCTGGCAGAACCGCCATGTTGTCTCATGGTAGGAAATATTAACAAATAACCATGGCTGATATCCCTTTACACGTATGCCCATGATGTAGGCTTTGTGAGTGGGCTCGACGCCTACACGCGTTACCTACTTTATAGATTATTTATCTGTTGACACATCGCGGAGAACCACTAATGGAAATTCTAAGGGCGTTCTGTTACGCGCTTTCTAATCGTGGTGGCGCTGTGGTTTGATCCCCGGCGAGTCTGCGAGCCAATGACTGTTGTCGTGCGTGAGTCTACTAGGGGACGACGGTTTCCACCCAATCAGAATAGTTCCGGCAGCGCTCGTGGGGACGGGGCGAGGGGTTTCATATTTCAACCCTATGACCACTCTCGGGTCAGACATCATCAGTCGACCGGGTTCTCCATCACACCTCCGTCTCATCACTTCTCGGTGTCCAGATGCTGTAACCTTGCTTGGCGGCAGGAGTACAGAAGACAAAGGAGAAGGTGAATTGAATGAAAGAAAACACGTGTGATTTATTCTACTCTCAACTAAATGAATGAAAGAATATATCCCGATCTGCTGTGTGTGACTGTCACTGCTCACACGATGCTTTCTGTTCTGTTTTGCTTTAAATGTTAACGTTTAGCCCAACGCTTATAAAATCCTGTCAGATTCCACCAGAGTTAAATGGTCATTATGGACCGCTTCTGTTTCTGATCAATACTTATGGGATTAATGCGCAAAGCTCATAAAACAGCTCGATTTACCACAGCGTGAACACGACAGTGCCACCTAGCGACGAAAGACTGAAGTGTGCGCGCGCGCCGTGACAGGTTGACGCTGTCTGCACGCCAGAGTTTCCGTGCGCACGAGACCGGCCGGATATTAAGCTAGTTTTTTTTTTTGTTTTTTTTTAAAACCCATCACAGCCTCACGTTAGCGGAGAGTGCCTAATTTCCGGACTCTTCATCAGCATGAAAAAAAGGGGAAAACAAAATGTCTTAGATGGTGGCAACTCCTCAGAAATTTACGGAAAACAAGCGACATCCTTTACATGAAAAAACAAACAAACAATCAATAGCAAAATAAAAGAGCTTCGTATGACGGTGACACGAAACATCAAGGTTTAAGTTCTTGGTAAAGGTAATAAGAACGGGTTTCGGTTGTTTTCCCTTTCCTCCTCTTTCTTCTGATCTTTAGGATTGCAGACTGTTTTTTTTTTTTTTTTGTAGATCGGAGAGATACTGTAGATGTTAGAGCGAATAGAATCAGAATTCATCCATCAGAGAGTAGCGACTAAAGGCTAAATAGAGACAGATTAGAAGAGGGCGTCGGGACAAAACGTGTCAGTGACACGTGAGTCACTGCGGCGCTGCGCACGGAGGCTGACAGAAACCAGCGTTTCGAGTAGCTACGCCACCTAGCGGAAGTAAACTTCGTTTTGCTTTTTCGAGTCTCGGCGGCCGTAACGATGGCGAGAGTTTCTTCTGACGAGAAAGAAAAAGTTGGTAATTCTGTGAAATTCTATATTATTAATAATAATAATAATAATATATAATAATAATAATAATAATAATAATAATATAAAATAATAATAATAATAATAATAATTACCAACATTAATTGGAGAGAAAGAAGAGAAGCTAGGACAATTTCCCTCAAGAAGAAATTGGATCAGTAAATTATATCTAATGTATTTATGCTTCAAAACATATTTCTAAAATGCCAATAAATTCTTCATTAGAGTGCTGTCACTGTCCTCATGTTTAGCAAGTCGGCTTTAAGATTGTTTTCCCTACCTCGTGAAAAATATCTTTTTTTTTTTTTTTTGCTTGCTAGACAAAAAAAGCTCTTTAATGGCTCACAGAGACCGTTTTTATGCAATGAAATACCAGAGGTAAACGTCACGGTAATGATGTTCTTCAGGGTTTTTTTAGAATCCATTTAAGGACGAGCAATGATGATTTACCATCGAATGAATGTCTAAATACTGGCAAACAACACTGGTAGATAAAATAGTCACTACCAGGCTCAAACTAAGGGAAAAGACTGTATTAACATAAAGAAAATCTCAGCATGTTTTTCTTCTTGTATGCCATGATACGTCATCCACTTTATTTGCATGACATCCTGCAGCTGTCAGCATTCACCGAGGGCTCAGACCGATCGAACCCGCGGACGTGCACGACATGGCTCCAACCATAAAAACCCATACTGCTGTCGCCTTCTGGTGAGACTCTTCGTCAAGATCTGCGCATTAAACGATAAGCAGCTCCTCCCTGTTATTAACATCAGCTTTGTGGGCAGCCGGTCTACATAGAGTTAATAAAAGGTGACAAGCGACCATTACCTTATTCGAGCACGGCACCAAAACAAAATATTTACTTATCTACTCTAACGTTGGCACTAGTAGACGATTTTCCACCATTCTTTACCCCTCTTCCTAACGCGGTATTTTCAGTATTGGTCCATCGTAGACGGTTTAGCGAATCTATAGTTATGTCCTTCGGGATTCTCATGCGTCTAAGCTTAAGTGAGTTCGCTTTGTTTCTATAATATTACGTCATACGCCGTGGTCACCTATTACGTCATGATGACGCGGGCACCGACTTAATGTCACCACGTGCACAATCTCCACAGCCTCCGCAGTTAATTAACTTTTTCGAGATGATCTTTGAAAAAGGAAAAAAAAAATCGAAGATGCCGGAAACTTGACTTGGGAAACAACAACGAAGCATGTTCTCAATGAACGGGCGACTGTCTGGATGGTGGATGGGGAATCCACGGCTGCAAGAGGCAACAGTCAACACGGAGAGGAATGGAGTCAGCAGGCGATGAACATATCTGTCTTTGCAGTATCGGTGGCGGTTCACTCACAATGGCTAATCCTGGATGTGTGGCAGGCCTAAGAAAACAGACTATGCATTTTCTTTTCTGAGTACTTCAGCTCACGCATAAACCCTACAGAACATAAAGGAGATCGTCTCGACTGACAACTCTAATCAACAGACCCCGTTTCCCATTGATACGAGTGGACCAAGGGCAGCAGCAACTCTTGTGCGGGAAAGCCTCAACGTGATTGGAGAGCTCACCGATCCATGCCCAACCAGGTCCAGCCCGCGCACGGCCTCTATTAAGTACCTCCGTGCCGTGTACTGACCAATACTGCAGGGTACTACTCTATTATCATGTTTCCTTCCAACGGAGTCATCAGTTCTGAAATTGAAGTTTTGTTTTGAAAGAGAATAAATATTCATGTTTTGTGTCAACGGACAGTAAGTAATATCTTCAATTTTTAGCACTAAAATTAAATCCTGATGGCATCTGGGTTATTATTGCGATAAGATAATGAATGGCCTTTGATCTGACGGGAAAATACGATAAATGAAGTTCACCAGATTCTTTCTTTAAAACCGTAGACGTTGTTGTTTTTTTCTTCTTCTTTAGTCAGGACTTAGTTTAATAAATACATAATGAACATAATGAAAGATTGTAAGCTAATCTCGGAGATTTATCCTCTACTGCGCATTATATCTGTTGTCGAAATTTCTATGGAACCGGATTAGTGCTAAATATTTGAATAACAGTTTAAATTTATTTTTATTGGAAAAATCGAAGCAAAAGAATGTAATGCCACGTGTTTATGGCCCCTTAGCATGATCTTCAAGTGGAATGTAACAGCTGAAGAGGGATAATATTAGACGGCGAAGGGAATTGATAGAGCCGGATAGTGGAGTAAAATAAAAAAGATGGGTGGGAGAGAAGGCAGATGGATGGGTACCAAAAGGGTAATTAAAAAGAATAGTAAAATGAATAATGGGGAAACAGATATTCAGTGGCCTGGAAAAGAAATAAAGGTAATGGGTTTTTTTAATGCGCTGAAAGACTAAGCCTAAAATGGGAGGCGGTAGAGAGAAGGATACGGAAAAGAAAGAACGTGCGGTCTGTAGGAGAAGTTAGAGAAGGGGAGAGGGGTGAGTATCTGAAACACTGCGGGGCGTGACTCCGGACGGACCCGGGAACTGTACCAGCATCGGTCCGCATCCGTACGTCTTTTTTTGTTTTTGTTTTTGACGAAAATCCAGATGACAGGGAATAATGCGAGGATTTCTGTCCATTCTTGGTGGGATGTAGGCGCATCCTTCGTCCACGCGCTGAAGCTCTAGATTAGAACGAGGAGAGAGACCTGTTTGTCTCCTCCTGCGTCACATGACCCAGATTAAAGTACATGAACACCGCTGAACCCGGATCGGCGCCGCGCCGGGAACGAGAACGAAGAGACTGGGGCGCGGGGGGGGGGGGTCGCGAACACTCAGCCGGTGAGGTCAGAGCGGGTCTGACGCCCTGTCAGGCGGCACGTGGCACGTGGCACGTAATCGCTGGCCTCGAAAATACGACGTCGACAGGTACAGGGCATGGCTAAGCGGGAATGGACGGACGGTCGGGTCGTCCTTGGGAAGGAGGGGGGGACTTATTTCTTCTCTAAAAATAAAAATAATAATAATAATAATAATAATATATTTTTTTTAAAATTTCTGTAATATAAATCTGAGCAGTCGGTCGGTCCGCCAGGAAACATGATCTCTGTCCAGTATGAGATGGCAGTCCCGCTTAACTCCCCTTTGATGGACCCCGATTTCTCCGAATACAATTAAATGTGCCGTGGTGATTACTATTTGTTAATTTCTTGCCCAGACCGACGCCCGCCCCTTCTTTCACCACTCGCTGCTCCGAACATTAACTAAAATCAATATATCACTTTAATACCAGACATCACAGCCACGTACAGCAGCATATAATTATCGGCAGATATTTATTTACCTGAATAGCATCTGTTCGCACGCCCTGTACCATATAACGCCTTCGCCCGCTTTCGTGGGCAAGTGCTATTTATTTGGTGTCCGTCTTACTCGTTTAACAGCATCAACGGCAGCAAGAAAATACTTCTGGTGATGGATTTCTTGGAATCGTCTCTGCTTTTCGTAATAACTGCGGCATCTCGCGCGTCGCCGTTGTTCTTTGGCTGTTTTGTTTGTGTGTGGTGTGGGAGTGGATGATTAAGTCTTTCTAAGCGCATGTCTCAAATACATCAGAGATCTGAACCTTCAACGACTGCGAGGCGGCAGTAATTGATGCAAAAGATATCTGCGAAATGTTTCGTTGTTTGTTTTAGGAAGGTGAGAGAATCGGATCGTGAGAGAGCGAGAGAGAGAGAGAGAGAGAGAGCGATGACGTCAGTACGGAGAGATAGAGATGGAAAGATGACGTCAGCACAGAGAGAGAGAGATGGAGAGAGAGAGAGCGATGACGTCAGTACAGAGAGATAGAGATGGAAAGATGACGTCAGCACAGAGAGAGATGACGTCAGTACAGGGAGAGATATGACATTTGTAGAAAGAGAGAGATGGAAAGAGAGAGAGAGCGATGACGTCAGCACAGAGGGAGAATGAAGTCAGTACAGAGAGAGAGATATGACATTTGTAGAGAGAGAGAATGGAAAGAGAGAGAGACGATGACGTCACTACAGAGATAGAGATGAAAGATAACGTCAGCACAGAGAGAGATGACGTCACAGAGAGAGAGAGATGACGTCGGTACAGAGAGAGATTGACATTTGTAGAGAGAGAGAGATGGAAAGAGAGAGAGAGCGATGACGTCAGCACAGAGAGAGATGACGTCAGTACAGAGAGAGATATGACATTTGTAGAAAGAGAGAGATGGAAAGAGAGCGATGACGTCAGCACAGAGAGAGAATGACGTCAGTAGAGAGATAGAGATGGAAAGATGACGTCAACACAGAGAGATAGAGATGGAAAGATGACGTCAGTACAGAGAGAGAGATATGACATTTGTAGAGAGAGAGAGATGGAAAGAGAGAGAACGATGACGTCACTAGAGAGATAGAGATGAAAAGATAACGTCAGCACAGAGAGAGAATGACGTCACAGAGAGAGAGATGACGTCGGTACAGAGAGAGATATGACATTTGTAGAGAGAGAGAGAGATGGAAATAGAGAGAGAGAGCGATGACGTCAGTACAGAGAGATAGAGATGGAAAGATGACGTCAGCACAGAGAGATAGATGACGTCAGTACAGAGAGAGAGTTTCTAAATTCTAAAGGAAACAAAACCTGACGACGATGGAGCAGCGGAAAGCAGTAAAAAGACAGTATATAGTAAATAAACACTGATGAGAAAACTTTATAGGAATCACATCCGGCAGTTATTATCAGCCAACGAATCCAGCGAACGAACAATGCAGAGCTGCCATTTTAACTTCAATGGTGACAAGTCTCAGGCATCTGACGTTTATTTATTGAAGAAAGTGACGATTGTAGTTTCTTCCCAGACTCCTGCTGGAGTCATTAGGATTTAACGCAGTTTAACTGCTAGCGGTATCTTTTAAAAAAACCTTATTATTACTACTGGACGCCAGAAAAGTTTTTTTTTTTTTTTTTCAATCGTGTACCTGTCACGGCTCCTCCTTAACGTTACTGGTTTACACAGCTTTCTTATAACTAAGCGGACTGACAGCTGTGGTCTCTGTTTTTAAGTTCTACACCGACAGATAGAAAATCAAACCCGATATTAAAATCATTCTGCTTATTTGATCCGCTTGCGACTCCGCTCCTTGGTGTTGATTTATAGATTGGCCACCAGGAAGCGCTTGCTCAGTCGGCCACTGACGTCATTTCGCAGGTTTCGCCACATTCCTTCATTCGTTTACACAGATTACAAGTAGAGGAATATATTCAGATACACAATACGAAAACAACATAATTTAACAAAATCCAACATCATTATCCTAAATCGTACTATACATGTCCTCATTTATTTATGTTATTTGTGTCTAGTAATTTTCCATGCTGTTTTTAACACTTTTACTTATTAATTTTATCAAAACTTAATAAAATATCTTCTGATTTCAGTTATTAAAACAATTAATTAGTTTCTCTTTTTGTGTTGTAGCTGGACCATACTTTCCATTATATTGTCGTTTTAACCTATTCAGGCTTAAAATCTCGATGACCTTCGACCTCGCAGATCGCCTGCATTAGAACTTTCTCCCCTGCGCTTCCATGTGCATATTTATAAGTTTGTAGGGAGACACCAAGCGCACGAACGTTTCAAGACTTCTAATTTGTCAAGAGAGGAAGGAAACAAAAAGCTGGAGCTTAATGGTGGATGCCAGTCAACCAGCAAATCTGCTCGCGGTGCATGTTTTCCGTCCAAATTCCTCAGCTGATGAGATACCGCGGCTCTGGTGACATGGCCCGACATGCCCCGTGAAGCCCGACCTGAAGGGGTGAACGAGCTGACAGTCCCACCCTAACTCGCTCAGCTCCCTCCCTCTTCCTCCTCGTCAAAGAAACAACATAGCGGCCGGACCTCTGTGTGTGTGTGTGTGTGTGTCGGTGTCTGCGACACGCGCCTGACTGGTTCCGAAAGAATGCCGCCACGCGAGAGCGAGGAGTAACCGAGCAGGGGGAGGAGAGGGAACAAACGCGGTAGGGTTCGCAGTCGCGAGCGACTTTCGGTCCCCGGTGATGGGAAGCGCGGCGAGTGACTTGGGCAGCCGTCGGACTCGGCCGAGCGAGTCGATGGGCGCAGACGCTCAACAGAGACGTGGGGGAACTGGAGGAGGAGGTGCAAGCAGCAGCCTTACCGCTGCACACTTCACGTACCCGCCCACTGCTCGCGTCCTTGTAGAATCTCTCGCAGTCCGCGGTCTCGGAAGTTCCGGGTCGCGAGGGTGAACTTAGACCAGCCACGGCCGGTTGTGCTACACCGGTCAGTGTTCTAAACACCCGGACCTTTCTACCCGCTCTGTTAAAATGGACAGGAAACTCGGGGTTATTAGGACAATGGCTGCCAATCCGTCAGCCGGCGTCTATTTGGCAGGAAATTAGTTCACGTCTTTTGAAATTGTTACCCAAAATATAAAGAAGGAGAGATACTTCACAGTTATCAAATGCCAGACATTTATATCTTCGCATGTCCCAACTTTATCGCTGTTGTAATTCCATACTAAGAACTTAGGTTTACATCTCGATACATATATATATATTTATATTTCTATCCTTTATGCTATTTCTTCAGGAAAAATGCAATATTTGTTCAGATGTAGAAATACAGTCCAATCTCGAGGATCCAGCAATGAGTTAGTTATCCGGAAAGTTTTGCGCTAATCCCAGTAAAATCAGAAATCCGAAAAATCATCAGTAGTTCAGAATCGGAGTGAGAGAAAATGGTAAACTGGCCGCTAGTGATTCTGCGTGGGGTGGGGGCCTCAGATGGCAAATCTTCAGCAGCAGTGTGTCACCTGTGCGAGGTAATTACTGCTATTTCGAGTTTGTTTTTTTTTAATTTTTACCCTCATAATGGCTTCTAAGAGAAAATCTTTCGCTAGTGATTTCCCAAAAGGTTCATCAATAAGTAAGCATTTAACTTTTACAATAATGGAAAAGGTGGAAGGGAGCGACGACGGTAAAAAGTCTGTGTACAGTTTATGTCGTCGGTTCTTCCACTGTCTATGACATTAAAAAGCACCACTTCTACAGTCCTAGTTGTCACTTCTGACACCCATACGAGCAACTGAATCTTCTAGTCTACCTTACAATTTTGTACTTGAAGAAACAGTCGGAATTCTGTATCCAGTACAGGTATTTTCCATACTTCATTTGTAGTAACTGAAAAACCAACCAATCCCCGGATAAGCTTGCGTTTTTACAGGATGTGTATACAGAAAGTAGAGAGCTAGAACAACCGGGCACTTTGGTTTCCCTCCCACATCTAAAAATGAAGGATTTTACTAGGGATTTTCAGGTAACTCTTGATTGGCTCGCGTTTTTGCTCACCACTCAAAGGCCCACGTCGCTTTACCTGGGTAACTCCTTGCCTGGTCGCCAAGGCTGATAACCGACAAAAGGGTTTGCCAAGGAGTTTCTATCTAGCAGATCAAAGATTGGACTTTCCTTTGTATTAAATCGACGTGTGTAATTCTACTTATGAAGAAACCAAGGAGGTCCCCGTTGCTTGGTTTAGCCCGAGACGTTTTCGCAGTAATATAATTCACTTTTTAAAAAACATTTCCCCTGTAAAGTAACGCAAATGAAGGTAGACTTTTCAATTCTAGCGGCAAGCAGTTGGTACTCTGCTGAACCCCACACGTAAAAGGTTAATAAAGACGTCGGAAATAACCGTGGGATACTTTGCTGAATCGAGTCATGGAAGCAGGGTACGTGGATACTTTAAAAAATAAACCAGACCGGCATTTTTTCCTCCTTTTTTTATTAGCAAAAATGGGCATCACATTAGTTCCAAAATAGTATGCCCTTCATGACTAGCCACGTTTACATCTGTCTATTTCCCATGTATTAGACAATTTTTATATCAAACCAAGAGATGTCTCATGCATTAGGCTTTTCTCTGTATAATCCCAGAGATTTCCCGCGTATTGAAAGTTTTCCTTTATTATACTATCTACACCAAGCATTTGTTTTGTATTAGGACGAAACGCTGTTTTACGGATGCTATTTTATATTATTAGTTCGTCTGTTAAGGTTGGAAACAGAGCTCGTAAAACTATTGATCTCCACTTTATGTAACTGTTTGTCGTTTTTTTATTATTTGCGGTGTAAAGCGAATTAAAAAATTTTTTTTTCTTTTTTAATTAAGCGATTCCTCGCTGCACCATCGTGGGCGCAAAGAACCATTTTCTTCCCGTTAATGTGCGTGCACGGTCCGCGCACTTGTTGTTGTTGTTGTTGTCGTGCCACGTTAACTACGAGCCTATTAGCTGCAAACTTTCTATCGATCGACACAGCAACCAATTAATCAAACTGTCGGGATGCTCCTAAACCACGCTGAATATCGTTCAACAGCATTGTTATTGGCTCCCCCCTCTCAACTAAACTAATTTAAGGCATTTACTTTGCTCAGATCCAAGTGTTACACCTGATGGCTGTTGCCACACGGCGTGATTCCTAGCGGGTGGGACAAGATGCAATTTCAACTCTTTGATGCTCTTACCTACATCGGCTGGCCCCTTTGTTAGGGAGTGTACCTAGCGACCGTCCGGGCCACCTTTTGTCCAAATAACAGCGATGACACGAATGGCATAGAAACCAAAGCTGCTGGAAGGTGTCCTGAGAGATATTTCCCCGTTCAGTCATTAATATTGTACGCGATATATGGAGCCAAAATAGACTGAGGATTGTGATGGAGAATATCTGTCGAGTTCATCGAACAGACGCTTAGCTGGGTTTAGATCCGAGAAGAATTGTGCTGGCCATGGGATATGACATTCTTCGACCTGCGAACGCACAATGTTGGCATGGTGGATGGGGCCAATGCCGTCCCGATCAGAGAGCACGTGGAGCACTGCTGGAGGCTCTTGATGGGAAATAAGCACCATTAAGCAAAGGTTGAATGTTTAGTATTTATTGCAGCCTCGAACCGGGCTTTGTTGAAGAATGCTCTCGCGCGATTCGAATAACGGGTTCAGTGCTTAAGCTGGTTACCGTATCGTTAGTCGACCACAATCGTGAAAGGTGCGTTGACAGCAAGAACTCGCCCCAGCCAGAGAGTAATCATCATCTGCTTTTTAATCAATTCGGTAAAGAATCCACTCCAAGACAACATCCGCGTGTCATATTTAGTTGACACCGAATACGTAAGATCATAGGAAACGTCTTTTAAATTAAGATGAGCCGGGAAATGCTTTGGCAGGGTTCGGTCTACATTTGTACAAAAAAGACTCGACCCTCACGACTTAAGTTCCGTTGTACTTAGCAAAATTCGGACTTAACTCTCATCTAAACTCTTCAGAATGAAGTTTTTAAAGAAATGGTTCCGCTCGTTAGCAGTCCTATGGCTTAAAAAATAATTAAAAAAAAAACCCAGCGTTTTCTGATATCTAACCTGTTGGCCGGAATCTGTTCGTTTTTAACTACGACCGCCAGTAATTTATCGTTAGTGCCCGTCCGCACGCGCAAAACTCCTGATTGTTTTGAAGACTTCTGTCGGGTCTTCTTCTAAGTGTCTCGCAGTCGGACTTGGCAGATCTAAGCATTCCCGGTCCTTCGGCGTACTCCAAGCACTTAAGACCTGAAAGACTGTAAGAAACCAGTATTCTTTCCCATCGAACACCTCAGCTTGTACAAGATGTGGCCGAACCAAGGATTTATCCAGTGGAACTAGAAAATTTCCTCACTTCCACGGTTGGGTTTTCTGATTAGACTTACTCCTGACTTTTTACTTACTTTGTTTATAAATGAAGTGCACTGCCTTTTGACGTCTGAGGCTTTTGGTCGACGGTTACCCGCGGTCCTTTTCTGAGACCACGTTACCACTCACTGACGTTGTTGAAAGTCGTTCCGTCGTGCAGTCGGTAGCCCAACCACCAGCAAGACCCTAGTTATTTATTTCGAGAGTAAACATACTTTCACTTTCAAACTCACGAATATAATAATAAAACACCATATACTAGGATAGGTCCTTAAAAACGATTTGATCATTTTTGGAGGCAAAAAAGGAAATGCTGGGGCGGAAATGATGTAATTTTATAGGGGTGGTTTGTGTTCATTTCCCCCGCTCCTACGGGTTCTCTTCGCCAGCTTCCGGTAAGACGAAGAAGCTGTTTTCTAGATCTTTCCTGATCTGCAGCTGTACATTTCTTGAGAATTAGATAAAGCAACGTAAACTGGGTGGATAAGCGCTGCAAGCTGACGTCGAATGTACTGCTGTTTCCGTCCGCGTTCTGCCCTAGCCACAGCCAAACGCGGAGGAGGAGCGAGGGGATCTTCTTTCGGCCCGTCGAAGTGTAACTTTCTGCTAAGACTGCACCACGTGACCACAGACCCCCCCTCCTCCTCCTCCTCCTCCTCCCGGGTTATTATTAATACTAGTAGCGAGTTCGCTGTCACTGACCCGGATGTTATATAAGTCAGCGAAGTTCCGGCTAAATGCTGGAGTAGTCTGTCTTCAGCATCCGAGCAGTCTCGGGTTCACGCCCTGTCTACCGCTGTCTCCAGCCGTAAAGAACTGATGGAGTGCTCGTCGTTCTTCGCACTAATAATCAACGCTCCAGATCCTCACGTCTTCGCCAACCAATTTGTTTGCCCTTCCCCCCCCCCCTCTATGTTTTGTTCAGTTCTTGAATATTCTCGGGTAATTCTTTGCGCCATTTTTTTTTGCTTCCGTAACCACGAAGAAGTGAAGAGGGCGACTCGGGCTGGCTGCCGATGAACTCCATTTCCTACTGTAATATCAGTCGGGGGTTTAGCTTTAGACGCCATATAGCAGAGTGCGCGGAGAGACGGGAAAGATGGCTTATAAGCAGGATCCCTGTCATATAAACACGAGTAGTGAAGCAGACTTTGAGAGCAGGGAAACCGTCTCTGCACACAGACTACCCGGTTACTGAACTCCACCTGTAGATATTAGTACTCGCCCTCTTTTTTGTCAGAATCAATGGCTAAAGTTAAAACAAGGAATTCAAAGTTTGTATTTTTCAACGCTTCTGATATTGTAAATGGTATAGTCGTCGGATTAGTCGTTGTTTCTTTTAAAGTTATTTCCATTAAAAGCGTAATCTAGGGCCTCCATTCAGCCTCAACAGCGAAAACGGGAACCAAAATGGTCGCATTTACTGTCTGCGCGCGCGCGCCCTCTCTCACGTGTTATTGTTGTTTTTCAATGATGCCGATCGTAGGGGAAAAGGAAGGGCCTGGAGCCCCAGCTTGGTTCTCCGTGCTGCTGGCAGATTAACGATCGCGGTAAAAGTGGACGTCTGTGAGTCTCTCTCTCTCTCTTTCTCTTCCCGGCGGACACTCAGTCATAAGGTCACAGTCAACCGAAAGAAATGTCACACACACACACACACACAAAAAGCCATCTCTATTTCATTTTTAACAACTGACTTAAAATAAGGAAAGGCCATCTTTACGTGGTGCTTAGATGGCATTTACTGTCTTTCATAATTAATGCCACATAAATACCACGTTTGGTTCTTTATGCCAGCAGTTAAAGTTGAAGTAATGGGAGGTTTATGTTAGTGTCGAGCAGTTGAGAAATGTTTTTGAACTACAAGAGGTCGGTACTGTGTCACGTGACGGACGGTAGCTCTGAGCATGATAAACTAAAGGGGAATGGGGAGGAGCTAAAGGCTAATAATACTAATAATAATAATAATAATAATAATAATAATAATAATAATAACTCGTTTCTGAACAAACTGTCTCTCCGGTGACTTCATATATCCATAAAATAGATCGATTTTATCGATCATTTTCATCTCGCTATTATCCGGCGTAAGAGGTTTCTCCGACTGGTGTTTAGATCGAATTAGACTTTCTTTTGCTTACCGTAAAATAATGGGCTTATAATGAAAGGAAGCTAACTCAAACATTACTAAAAAACCCATTTCTGCAGACATCAAAAGAATCGAAGAGAAATCTTCATGTAGAATGGATTTGAAATTACCTGCAATTTATTAAAAGTGGACTTCCTCTATACGTGTCTCGGATTTTGTCCACTGGTCAAGGCCGCTTCCAAGGTGCCTACCTTCTCGGCGTTGAAACGATCGAATTAAACTGCAGGTAGATTTATAGAGTGATTTATCGCACCAGGAGAAGATGGAAACACATCCTGAAAGTTGAGACGCACGCACGCAAGAAAGGAGTCAGGAGGTCAGAGAAGTGAATAACTCACAAATCCAGGAGTACGGCCATGACTCACTGAACGAAACAGGAAAAGATAATTGGGTGGCCACTAACGGGAGATTGCTGAATAAGTGGGCGAGGAGGAAAGCAGAGACCGAAAGAGAGTACCAGCAGCAGCAGCAGCCGCAGAGGCAGGCTTGCTTCGGAATTGAGCGGATGATTGATGGGTGGATAGACAGAGAGACTAATAAAATCGCATTGACAGAATTATAACGGACGGCCTATATTTCAACAAGTAAATAAGATTGAAGCGAACGGAAAGGTTAAAGGTCAAGTTTGTTCGCGGCTTCCCGATCCGGCTTGAAAAACAACAACAACAACACAACAGGGATAACTATCAATTAGCAGAAATTGTCGCGCCCTCTGACGGTGTATACGGTTTCGCTCTGTCGCTGAAAGCAGCGTCTTATTCGGAAATAAAGTGGGGGGGTGAGATACGGTTTAAAGACGATAAACTAAGAAAATGAGGGGCGTGAACGTTTCTTTGACTAAACCAGAACAAATCTCAACCGACCTCAACAGATACGAAAATGAAAAAGAAGAAGAGAAAGAAGGAGAAATCTAATATTCGCGATCAATCCGAGGCTGATAACATCAGCTGTGGTCAGCACATGGCCCGGGTGGTAATTAAACGCATTGATTTTAACTGGTCTGATTTGGTTGTTTTGATAATAGCCATAATAAGGTTCTGCTTTGTTTCATTCTGGCCTCCTGCCACCATTGTCTGCGCCGGGGTCGGTTGCGGTCATAAAACGCAGTTTTTACTTATTATTATCGCTTCGGATGAAGTTATCAGTGGTTTCATATGGTCAGCTGGAGTTTTATGTGGTCCTTGGTGGGAATTCCATCTGGCGAATGTCATTGTGGGCGATTGAAAAACATAGAGGAGGAGGAGAGAAATGAATCCTTCACAGATGATGATTGATGCGGGTTTTCTTCCACATCCAAAAAAAAAAAAAAAATGCAGAGTTCCAGTGGGAATTTTCTGCGGCGGCTTAACCCTCGCATCCTGTTCCCTCCCCCGCCCGCTTGGAACTTTCCTCTGGGGGGGTGTGGATGATGTCTGTAGGTGGGTTCAAAGAAGAATAATAATAACTGACAAATTACTTTAAAGATTTTCTCTGTTGACATTTTTGTAATTTTCATTTCCTTTTTCTTTAACCGCGCAAATGAGTAGTCAGATATATAGTCCGTACGGAGTTATGTGCTCTTTGTTTCAGACGTTTGAACCCGGATATTGGTGACCGCTCCTACATCTTTTGTTGTGGAGTTAGACTGGTGCTCGGAAAA
Organism: Nautilus pompilius; assembly: GCA_018389105.1. NCBI lineage: Eukaryota > Metazoa > Mollusca > Cephalopoda > Nautilida > Nautilidae > Nautilus > Nautilus pompilius. The sequence goes on along the minus strand of JACATO010001762.1, from coordinate 28,236 downwards.
AAAAAAAAGAAGAAAAACTTCTTTTGAACCGAAGAGATGCAGACATCCTTTAAACTAGTTTCGGTGTCCAATCTTCGCGCAGAAATGTTTTTCTACCTATTTAGGTAAAATCTTATAGCTCCATTGATTTGCTATTTAAACATCAGGATAGCAACGTCAGACAATGAATTAGAAGCGAGATTAATGTCTTTCACCGATTTTTGTTATTTGTCATTATTTATCTCTACTCTGGCGGTCGTAAATATTGAGTTATCAAAGAAATGTCTTTATGAAATACTTTGATGTGAACTGTCTCGTATGTATTTCCCACTAATAAATTTATTGTAGATTAATTCCATTGGCGTCTTCAATTACAGCCTCACACTAAGCTGTGAGTGAAAGTGTAAAAAGAAAAACTAATGCAAATGGCAGTTTTGGAAAAGGGAGAAGAGTGCTGAATACAACGGGATGTAAATATAAGAAGTTAGAAGGGCAAGAAGTTTGGAAACTTATAGAAGCTTCTCAGACTGATTTTCTCGAGTACCTTGTTAGGATAGATCCTTCCAGGCCAATACCACACATTTACTGAAAGGCCAGTTTTCAATGTCTGATTGGTACCGTTCCGTATGTAACAGATTACCTTTTAATGATGTCTATACAGTTTCTAAATCATCTAATGCATCATTTTCACATAAAATCAGATTTATACAAATTTGACTCATATGGTACCTGAATAAAGCCCATAAGCTAAAATCAGTACTTTAAAACATACATAACACAGTGGATGCCCCCCTCCAGATACTTTTCATCAACAGCCGATCACCCCCTTTTAAATACTCTGCCAGTTCCTTTATGATGGTAATTGCACAGAGTTGAAGGTTTCCGGGAAACCAATTTTTTCTCATTCTGCTGTTTTTGCTGGCTCAGTATGGTAACATTAGAATACACGTCCAGTGTCTTTTAAAGAAAGACCGCTAACCTTTGGGTATTACATGTGAGTCTTTCCCCTAAATCTCATTTGAAGGTCCGCTCTTTGTTGATTAATGCTGGGCGCTTGTTAGGGTATGGAGAATAAGGGCCAGCAATTGGATCTTTAAGTAAACATTGGGTTTATAATGTGGACTTTTTGCTAATGCATTCTTCAAAATATGGCTATTGGTATTTTTCCTTATTGTAAACAAATAAATAATACATTTTAAAAATAATTTCGATTAATAATGTCACAAATGAAAGCCACAATGTTAGATTTAATGAATATTATTAAATAAACTTCACTTTTGCTCCTCTATTAAAACAAATTTTTAAAAAAAAAGAAACATTTACGATTTTAATCTGTTTTTTTCATTTTTCATCAAGACTTCCGCTGTGGGGAGGAAATCAAAAGGACTCGGAGCTTTATGGACCTCAAACCAGCTAGATCAGGCAGCTTTAAATGTATTGAAAATGCCATGTCCCAGAAGGCTGCACCAGAGGAAGTGTTCAGGAACACTCCGACACCACGTGATCTCCGGAGGAAAATATCAGAATGGCTGATCGAAGTATACGTTTCTGTGATGTTGGAATTCCAATAAGCGAAGAGAATTCTAGCAAAATTCCTGTGAATCTGTTGTCAAAAACAATATCTCTTGTAAATTGAATTATGAAACCAAAAATTCTTCGAGGGACCCCATGCCGAGTCCGCCATTGTCGGCGGCTACTTCCACAAACCAGGCGGAGCTTTGGTCACACCCGACGGTGGTCTGCCTTCTAACACAGCGGAGGAATATGGCAGTAATCCCTGGCAATCAGCGACCGGAAATTTTTTTTCATTTAGTCCAAATGTTATTTCACGCACAGCTTCTGTATCGGGTGAACTCACTTCCCGTGGTGAATACCCCCAGTGAGACTGAAACCCCTCACCCGCAGCCATCTTGCAGCAAACGGGACGCGCTGCGGCTTCGGCGTGAAATTCTCAGAATTTTCACGTTTCTCCGGAAGTTCACAAAGAAAAGGATCTTTAGCAGGTGGGGGGGGGGGGCTGAAGCCCTAGTTATCGAACGTCGGACCGTATGGCGAGAATGGCGAACGGGCTGAAAGGCGGAAGGAGGGGCTCTGTCTAAAAGGAGAGGTTGGGCTGGCGTGGTGTCGTCCTGTATGTGATGAGGGCATAGAGCGAAGACAGATATGCGAATGGATGCTGAATGCCATGTATGAAAAGGATGTCGTCTTTAGCTTAATGATGATGGGGATATTTGTGTCCCCCGAGGAATCAAGATTTATGATGGGCCTGGTTCCCAGCCGCAGCCGCCCTGACAATAACAACCGGCGGGGCTGCCTACCCCGGACTGGCCGCACTTAAAGATAGCAGCTTCAAAAAAAACAACAACAACAACAACAACGTAAACGATGAAGGTAAATAGTCTGTGGCGATGTTTCCAAAGTTTAAAGAGTCTTGCCCGAGCGGTTCTTGCAGACCGCCTAATTAGACTGTAAGGTCTCATCACTCCCAGGTGTCTCGTATACCTCGAGCGGGACAAACGGGTGACCGAAGCCTCTCTGGTCTCTCTCCGCATCGCAACTGGAATCAGGCGGGTCAAAGATCTTTCTGGACATGGCCGTAATCCTCGGACCCGGGCGCAGAGTTCACGTTCTCCCTCTTGTTGGGTTTCTAAATGTCAGGGTTTACTTGTCTTCTGTCACATATTTCGCAGACTGTAATCTGTAAAGAAAAGAAACGGAACTGATAATGGACTACAGTGAGATAACTGAAGGCTAATAGAAAGAGGGAAGGAGGATAACATAATACTGCAAATGTTACTGGGTATTTATCCGCTGCTGCAGAGATAGATGGATACTGAAATCCGCTAGCGGTAATGATGCCTTTGCCGGGTTTGTGAGAAGGGCCAATGCATCCCGATCAAAAGGGCCGGGCAAACTGTAAACCCCCCCCTTCCCTGGCTCAGCGGAAATGAACAACATCTGCTTAAGTCAGAGCGACTTCCGACTGCATGCTGGAACGAGGCTAGAAGCGCGGAAGGGATGCACTCATTCTCTATGAGTCATGTACCAATCAGACTTCGGTAAGCAGCAGCGAGTTCATTTTCTGGTGTGTACGAGCGACTGCGATACCGGCGTTTTGTCTGCTGGGGTAGGGTTTTCAAATCTTTCTGCTACCAACTAAATCGTTAGCTTGAAATTCAGATCATCCATCGCAAACTACGGCTGCGTGCTAAATAAATGTCCTAAAGGTCTTAAAATAAAGAGGACAGCTTTAACAGGGTCCGGAAACAGGCTGCTTTCTGCTTTAAAAGTTAGCTTTAACTGCTTGGCTCTTTGTTTCCTTCTTCGTGCTTGGGGGAGCAATAATTAATTGCACATTAACTGTTTTGCTAAACTCCTTTAATAACCCATCGGTTTGCTTTTCATCCTAGCGACGGGCGACGAGTCTCTCTCTCTCTCTCTTCTCTCTCTCTCTCTCTCTCATCTCTCTCTCTCTCTCTCTCTCTCTGTCTCTCTCTCTCCTCTCTCGTCTCTTTTGAAATTTAACAGAAAATTGCGATGTATATTCACAAGTCGTCATCCCGAATACCATGGCGTCACAAAACCTGTAGCGAGTGACGTATAGCCGAATGCACCAATCCCGGATCACTTTCCTCTCATATACCCCCCCTCTTCCGATTGTATATGATGTGTGTATTGTAAGGATTTTAAAACCCACATCCGTCCACATAGTGGGTACCTCTATCTTTGGAAGTTATTTATATGGTAAAGACAACAACAAAACTTCTAAAAGACAGTGAACGAGGGGATATGATCTCTGCATCTATCAATTTTTACAACAAAAAAAAAAAGAGAGAAAGACTTCTATGCCCCTAACCCCCAAATCTGGAAAACGACGGTCTTCCACGCTGAGAAGTGGCCCTGCAACACCCCCTAATGTGCATGCTCGCCATCCCTCATCTCGTATCTAAGATAGGGGGGGGGGAATCCGCGATTCTCCGTAACCAGGGAAGGAAGGATAATTGCTTATGCCGACTCTAAAGCGTAACTTACTTTGTAATCACTATTCTTTATTAATAGTCTTCTTTTTAGCTTAAACAACTGGCGATCCCGAAAAGGGCTGATTACCGCCGTGAACGGCCCATCCTGTCGTAACTAGGATATAGATTTAGAAATTAAATATACGATGCTGCTGGAACGATTTATGCTAGCGGGGCGATTTTCTGTTTCCGCTAAGAAAAAAAATATTCCTGCAGAGAAAGATCTGTAAGCTAAGTACACATTAATAATAATTTTTAAAAAAAAGGGGGGGACACAAGCGTTCTTAAATAGCGAAAGAAACGCCGATAAATAAGGGCTGTGCCGGAACTGTAGCAGCGGATCAACCGATGAGCGAGAATGACCCCATCTCTCCACCCATCATCACCACCACTCCGGTTCTGTGCCGTCAGGATGGAAACTCTTCGAATTGTTCTGATGTGCACTTTTAGGAGAAATATGGCTGCGCGTGTTATGTGCGAAAGCTTTTGATCCTAGGATGGGTGGGGGGAGAGGGCAGGAGATATCTGAACTGATAACGATGGAAAATGGAACTCTGCATAAGGAATGGTGTCGGTGTGTGCAGAAAATACATTCAGTTGGGTTAGGAAACTGAGGAATTAAAATGAGAAAAGAAAAAGAAGGCAGATTTTGTGAAAATTATGGTGTACAATATGGAGATGTTTTTAAAAATATCTATTTAAAATAATTTTATGCAACCATGAGACAGACAACCCCGAATGTTTTAATGTGTCGGCGTATATTTAATAGACTATTTATTATTTACAGAAAGCTGGAGAGGGAGGAGGGGGTTGGTCCATGTATTCCCCCCATCATCTTGTTAGCAGTTACAGAACTAAGGGGCTCTGATAAGGTGATGGGTGGGTGTGTCGGGAAAGCTACGTGCAGGATCACCTCGCTGTGGGAAGGGAGATTAACCTCGAATGCGGGATGTCACTGCTCCAGCAGCTCAGGTGCATGTGCAGTCTTGCGCATCAGGTGGTTCTTTCTGCGCGTGTGAAGCAGCACTGACTACTTTGTACGGGTGATGGAAAAAAAAACAACAACAAATAATAATAAAGTCGAAATAAATTTCATCCCTTGTCGCGCTCGACCGCTAGCATAAACCGGGGAAAACCGGAAAATCTACTAGAACTCTTCCATCTTTAGATGTGAGGGGGAAAGCGGAGTACTCAGGGAAAAACCCACGTGTCCGGAAAAGCGAGGAAAAACCATTCGACGGGAGATAAGTTGGCGAACCGAGTTGTTCTATGCGAAAACTGAATTCTGGCTGTCAACTTTAGTAGCTGAGTTTCTCTAACCAGTGGACTACCTCGCCGCTCCATTTAAATGAATAAATAGATATACAATGTAGGAAATTATTTTGCAACTGCCTGATTAACTGCGCAGTAGAATTCTGCTTTTAGAGTATTCATGTAAATGTATTTGAGTTTGAAGAATTTATCTAATTAAATCTAATACACCATGGGTAAGGAAATCCACCCTTAAACGTTTGGTGTCTTCTCTGGGTGTGTTCCAGATGTCAGAAGACGTGCCCGTAAACTTGCTTTGTCTGCGGAGACAGCACCAATCGTGTCTCTAATTTAAATGTAAATAGGTGTACCATGATAGGTGAAAAGCCATTTTAACTCACCTAAAGCAGGTGTGCATGACAGTCAGAATGGTCATCCCCGATGGAGCTGTCAGCTTTGAAAAGTTTGTTTCTTCATCGAAATACAATTAAAAGATTAACAAATAATCTGTTAGAAGAGATATAAACACGGAACGAAGTAAAACATGACAAAATAACGAGTAGTTAGCAGACCGCACAAAAACGATATGACAACCGGCGATCTACCTGTACAAAGCTAGAATTGGTTTTTACTGAATAACCGTATTGCAAATGGGTGCCATGAAAATAAGGAATGGATTTTTGCCTTTGTTGTTCAAATTTAAGATAGAACGTCAGGGTGGATTCTTGTATTGTTTTCCTGTTAATTTCCAGATTTCAGAAATTCTGTCGAACGTTTCTCCCCTAAATGAAACGGCACCAGGTGCCTAGACATTTTAAGAAAAGGTGACACGTTCAGCGCAGCTGAGGTTTCTCTATTCTGGTTTCTACTCACGACGCCAGTGCCAGCCCATTAACAGTACAAGTCACTTCTCAGCGCTATGTCGGGTTCTAGGTAGGGACAGTGATATATGAGCTCTTCCACAATGACAGTAATTGCGCCAGTGACGTGACGTATAACAAAGGGTATGTTCCACTCTGAGATTAATCCATTAGTCTCTCAGCGCACAGATAAGAAGGTATTATTGCCTAGTCTCGGTTACGTATGCTGCCGAATTTTGCCGAGTTTTGGGTTTCGGTGTTAACTATAATAAAAAGAAAAAATTTCAATGTTGGCAGTATTCAAAAAGATTGCAGGGCGGCAAAGAGACGCCCATCAAACAGGGCACGTTCAATGAAACTTAAGTAAGCAGGATAAAATCTCTCGTACTTGCAAGTTTTAGGTTGGCTCAGATGTTAGTTACAGGAAGGCAGGAAAAACCATCCTGTTTCACGAAGAACGCGACTAAGAATAAGATTCTTAAATTGATCTGACCACTTATTGCAATCGCCAGAAATGCTTTTATTTTTCTTCCAAATTTATTACCAATTCTATTACAGAATGTAATTTTATTATTTCTAATCTTAAATATTTTTATAATCTTTTCCTCCACACGGCCAAAAACTAATTATTTTGAACTTCTATTAAGCCGGCTTCTTAAAAGTATAAAATTCGAACTGGGTAGATCTAATGTCTTGATTCGTTCAGCCGTAATGCAGAGATTCTAGAGCATAGCGAAAATGTTGGCGAACCAAAGCGAAAGACTTCTTTGATATTCCAGTCTTTATCACCCATAACAGTCTATTTGCTTTCTTTTTAGCTGATATGCACCGATCCTATTTACACTCGAGATATTTGATTAACAATAATAATCCTTGGAATTTTTCCTAGAACTACAATATCTAGTTTCGTGTCACCCATATAAGAATGAAATTTTTTTTACCGGCGATAGGTCTGCATCCTACAGCACGTAAAACAACAACAAACAAATGTAGGCGCATTTTCCTACGTAACTTAAGGACCTTTTGTTCAACATACTGGTATTTCTTGAGAAAAACTATCTGCTTAGAAACATTTTTTACCCCATTTATGATGATAATGCATAATACAAAAGTAATTTTTGCGCCATTAGTGACTTACATAAATTAAATTAAGGAAAATGCCCGCTCGGTTATAATATATATGGTCACAGGTGTATCGAATACTTAAGTAACGTGTTTACCCAATTATGTAAAAACTGCATGACTTCTAATAACTTACTTGCAACCTTATTATAAACACGTCGTTTGATAAGTCTAAAGCATAAATTTTGTGACATTTGAGACAGAATTAAAGATACATCAGTCAGTTCAAATATATATATATATAATAAAATTCCAATGACTCATTTACTATTCTAAGTAATATGAAAGAACTAGCCTAGCGGGTAGCCCAGTACGTTCCAACTGTTGTTGTTTTTTATTTGTTTTTCCATCCTTCTTTATCACCTGGCTGCGTGAGTTTTCTCTCACATCCAGAAATGAAGCGTTCTAATGCCGAAATCGGAAGTGCCGGGTGCAGAATAGGCAGCGGTCTCTAGCGGAGAGCCGCGGCACAACTGGAGTTGTAAAGAGGTTCTCTCCCCTGTGGAGGTCGGAAACCATCGCTATGCGTAAAGAACCGAAAGGAATTTTTTTCCATTTAAATTTGGTTTTTAAAAGTAAATAAACAGAGATTCTATCATTTCCAACTGCGGCGTCTGATGCTTTGTTGTCTTTTGTTTCAAGTTTTTGGAATTGAATTTCAAGTCTCATCACTTCCGTTTATTCCATGAAGAGATCCTGCTCGTGTAATGGTGGCAGCCAACATGGCGCACCATCTAGGTTTCTGGGTACATTTGACGACCGGCGACATTTAAGGAGAAAATGAAGCGACACATTCCGCTCATTTGTTTCTTTCTTCTTTCTTTTGTCGGAACGACGCGGAACTGAGTGTTCCTTCCACGAGACATTATCTTCCCATGAAAGATTTCCCACAAAGAGCATTCGTGTGTGCGCTCTCTCTCCATCCTCTCCTCTCGTCTCTCCTCTCCTCCTCTCTCTCTCTGTGCTGAGGTCATATTTCTGTCTGTCTGTCTCTCTCTCTGTACTGACCTCATCTCTCTCTCTCTCTCTCTTTTCTATATATATATACATATTTATACACATTCGAACGCCCCCTCTCTCTTAGAAAGCACTGCCTGTGTTCCACGTCCCTCAGGCAGTCTAATGGGTCACAAATCATTAACCACAATCACTTTCTCAAAGATTTTTCTTCTTGAATCGCTGGAGACCAAAAGTCCGGTTCAAACGAAAAAAAACAAACTGGCTGCTGTGGAAATTACTTCAGGTGAAAAATCGCGCCATGTTTACTCTGATTGGTCTCTGCTGCCGCTTTGATGTTTCCACTTCTGAAAGGAGACTGGTATATCAAAATGAGCTTTTTAGCTACAGCCATGTCAGCGAGAAGAACAAATAAAATCCCAAGCCTCACTTTTCAAAATGATTTATTTTAAAAAAAGTTAATTTTATCCTCAAAATCAAAAAGACGAGAAATTAGGCTTTATTCTGTAGACAGTAGTCACGAGGTACATTCCAGGGAGAAACCGCGTAATCGTACAACTTCTACATAAGAAAAATAAATTTTGGGGAAATGAATTTATCATTAATAATAGAAAAATACTTTTTTTTTTTTTTCTCTTTCTCTACTAATGGAAATTGGTTAAAATTTCCGCAGACGAAAGTTGGCGGACTTTACCGAGCAGACTTACGCCAGTCTCGCGAGCGACGACTAAACGGGACTACTTTCTGTCGTTATTTGAAAATGACCAAAATGGGTTCGATCGGGTACGACTTTTTGAACTTCGCACCCAAGTGAGCATCAATCTGACAAACGTGAACTATAAGCTTTGATGTGCTATATTATCCGGATACACAGGCGCTTAAAGAAATCCTGATAGATCACGACTTATATAACCAAAGCCGTTTATTATTGGCGGAAGGAACCTTGCTGTACACGAAAGACTTTTTGGAACACTTGTATTTTGACCCATTGAAACTACAGTCATCTTAAGGTCTCAAACTTTTTTTTTTTTTTAAAGAAATAGCAAGTGTGAAGTAAATGTTGATAGTCGTTCTCAATCAAAAAGTAAGAACCCGGCATAATCTCGAATCTTTTCCTGACCCGAAGGAGCCCAACATTCGTCACTCCGAATTTCTGACAGGGTTTGTGTGCGGTTCGACTCATAAAGAGGCCGGGGGTCCAAGGTGAGAGACGTCCAACTTATAACTAACCAACGCTGAGCGAAACGACGCCATGTTTAATAATTACAACAAGAAAATCACTAGGCCTTTGTTTCGTACGTTTACCTACATTTAGCATCTGTCATATTTAATGGCCACGTAAATAGCACGTAGACATAACCTTTTGGCTCTTTACCATGGTCAATGCCGTCCGATTAGGAATGACTTTTCGCCCAGGGTACATTAAATTAAATTCGGTACAATCCAAACGTAGGAGATGACACCGCTTCTGCCCCTAAAACTGTTTCTTGCTCAGATTTTCATGCAGGTGTTAGGGGGGATTCTTAGACATTTTCGTTCCTTGTCTATACAATCGTTTCAACTTCCCTCCTGCATCTGCATCCTCTTCTTCAACCCCTGTCTTCCATTCGACTAAAACTCCACTCCCTGTTTAGAACTGCTAGTAACCGCCACAAAAACACCTATTTGACCCCCTAATTTCCTTCGTCCCAAGATTACTCAAGGTGTCCACATATTTTCGAAACCCAATACACAATCTTTGCAACGTGCACAAAAACAATCCAAATAGTTTACATCTTAAGCAACGAAAAGATCGATATATTACAGTTTTAAATCGCCATATTGTTTCCTAGCGTTTTTGAGGGGTAACTTTGAAATACATTGATGCGGTATATGGAAAGTTCGTGAATAAAGCTCTCTTCTTTTCGTCAGAACCTGATTCTGGCCAAAACTTTACATAGAAATGCATGGGGCTGTTAAGGGGAGAGAGAGATCTCTCTATGAAGCGTCGAGATTCTCTATCTATCTCGAATCTCTTCTCTCTCTCTCGCTGTAATGACGCCATTCTCTCTCTCTCTCTCTCTCTCTCTCTATCTCTCTCTCTCTCTCTCTGTTAATGACGCCATCTATCTCTCTCTTCTCTCTATCTCTCTCTTCTCTCTCTCTCTCTTCTCTCTATCTCTCTCTCTCTCTCTCTCTCTCTCATATTACATTTTTTGCCATCTGTTACTGGAATTGCGTTCTATGGCGCCATGAAACAATGGCATCAGCAAGGAAAATAAAGTTAATCTTATTTCTCGCGCAACAACCATTTATCTGTCAATGGCGACTTGGACCTGACGTACTCACTGACTTAAAATTATCGTTTTTAATGTCAGTTTGTTTCTGGGTTTTTTTTCTTCAGAGACAAAAATAAGTAACCGCACCATTTTCACGTCGTGGCACAAAAGAAGCGTCAATCAGAACCCAGATGTCGTGTCTTTCACTTCGTTGCATTCACGCACAAAGATGGCAGCACTTATTTCGCTCATTTATGAATCATACACATTTTATTGAAGTTAAAACGGAAAATTTAGACGATAATGGAAAAATATTCTTCCACAAAAGCCATTTAGCTTTGTTGCTTCTTTTTAAAGTGTCGGTTGTTACTTTATTCTTAAACCATTTTTTCCTAACTTGTGTGGGTGTGGGTGTGTGCATCTTTAAAGATGGACACGGACTCGGACACGGACACGGACACGGACACGGACTTCGGACACGGAACGGACTCGGACACGGACGGACACGGACCGGACTTGGATGCTTTAAAGCCTTTTAAAAAAAAACGACAAAACACATTTTAAAGGTTAACAAGAAAGAAAAACAAACAAACGGCGGTGAACGTAAGTGGAATAACAAAAAAGTTCTAAATAGCATAGGCGCCTAAACCGATTTTCAACTGAAAAATCCCATATAAGAGAGAACCGAATTAAAGGAAATATCGCCAGGAATTCTGCACACAACCAGCCCGTTAGCGTAATAGGAGGAAGACAGTGTGTAGATGTGTAAATTTAGCAGACGATGGAAAGAGAAATACACACGAACTTTACTCATGGAAGGAAGGTTTATAAATTAATAATAAATAAAAGTTCCATAATTTTAAATTCGGAATCAGAAAAAACCCCGACGAAAATCATTACGTCATCGGATTTATAGCTATGGTAACCAACCAGTGGGTCGTGACCCCTAAGGGGGTCGCGGAACCCTGGAAGTTTCAATCTTTGTCGTGTGACTGAGTCAAGAAACTGCTCATGAATATGTATTTGTTTTGTGTATATGTACCGTGTTTGCTGGCTTATACGACGCACTTTTTTCCAGAAAAAAGTATACAAAATTACCCTGCGTCCAATACGCCGGTATCACCGATGGGAGGCGAGGCGCCGAGGCGCCGAAGGTGTAAGGTTGTCTCCCATGGCAGGCACTCCCGGATGCGTCAGGGCCTCTGCCGTAACACACCTGCATCACCGGCCCCACCCCGCGGCTTCCTGTCGCTCTGCCACCCTCATAGAAACACGGACAATTTCACGCTGGCGACAAAGGCCGGAACTCGAACTGTTACCGCAGTAGGACTGACGCAATCGAGCCGCGCTCCCATTGGCTAACGTCATTGGGGCCTGCGGCTAAAAGACTCGGACCACGCACGACCCCTGGGGCAGAGCTCGCTACCAGGACTGGACTGTGACTTCGGCCGGACGCACACTAGCCAGCTCGATGTTGGGCAAACTTGGGCACCAACACGACACAGGGCACAGCTGTTCTGATCAGAGGTATTTCCAAGCTGGCTGCCCAGACCCAACAGCAAGCATCCCATTAGGTCACTAAATTTTGAGAAAGGAAGATGTGTTGAAGGATGAGTGTAAAATGTTTCTTTCCTGGTGAATTTCTCTCAAAATATATTCAGATGAAACTCTTATTTATGTGATTTTTTTGCTAAATTTATTCTTTGAGCTTTTTTTCATTATGGAAGTGTAAAACGCCATACCATTCATAAGAGCAGGAATGGGCCGCATTCTGTTATTACGTGTGCCAGCGACATCATCGGACAGATAGACGACGTTCGCGGTCTGATATTTAAGATAATAAATGCTGTCCTTAAAGGGCAACATTACCCCGGTTGTATTTTTGGCTGCTGAAACAAACTTTCAGTGTAAGATATAATTTTGACGAATTAACTAACTATTATATAATTGTAAAAATTATATTCCAAATTTAAAAAAAAAATAATATATTTTTTAAATAGTGTAACAGCGGGGTCACCATCCATTTTGTCTTAATTTAAAATATTAAAAATGTTTTCTCATTACTTATGCACAATAAAAACTTTTCATACTAAATTTTTAATGTTTGTTTTAAATAATTTTCATAATAATATGTATTTAAAAGTTGGATGTTTTAATATGAACTGTCACCTTAATTTTTCTGTATTCCTAATTGCTTTTAAAATGTTGCTTTAAAATTAATAACCAATTAATTTTAAATAGCACACAGACTCTCTCTCTCCCCCCCCCATTTCCCACCCCATTTCTTCCTTCCCTTTCTTTCTCTCGTACTTATTTTGTTTAAAAACCAATCAGTCAATATTGACTCGCTCGGAGTAGCTGGGTAGCAGACTCGTCGATCCTGCCCTTGTAAAGGTCAAGGCCTGACAGGTCAGGAATGAAGTGAATGCCGGAAAATCTGAAGCAAGCGTTTACCACATTCACACCACCTCAGGCATCTATCTGCCCGGCCGGTCTCATCTAAGCAAAAACCAGCCCTCGTCTCGCTCGCCGCCTTATTGCCTACAACGGTGCTCTGGCCAGTCTGCGCTCTCCCGTCTTAATTAAAATCTGAATGTTGATTCTTATTCTGTTGTGTGAGTACTGTCATCCAGATATCACTTATTGCTCGAGAAAAGGACTTTGCAATCATGCCATCAACGGACGTCTCTTAAACATCAGAAAGCTTCGGGTAAATTCAAATAACAAATGCCACGTAAAGTAGGTACGCACAAGGACTTACATTTTTAACTTCGGTAAGCGTGAACTGTTTTATTTTTTTCTTTTAAAACCTCGAATTATAGAGCAGATAGCAAGTGTAATAGCTAGCGATCTGGCCATCGTACAGGAAACCCGCCGGGGCTAGTTTTTACAAGAGTAACTTGCTACGGAGCCGGTTATTCATAATTAAACGTTTGGCTGAGCTGTAATCGACGTCATATCCTCTGACTTACGTTGATTATAGCCTCGTCTGTACACTGAATTAGGAATTACCGGGTACCACTGTAACAACTAGCTCCGGTGGTCTCCCCTCTAAGCTAGACATTTCACTATTCCAAAACTGCTTTCCGTATAAAAAATGCCAAATTTCAATTCCTGAAAATATTAACAGAGTTATTATTATTATTATATTATTATTATTATTATTATTATTATTATTTTATATTAGTAGTAGTAGTAGTAGTAGTAGTAGTAGTATTAGTAGTTTAGTAGTAGTAGTAGTAGTAGTATAACCTCTCGCAAAATATAACGAATGAAGAGAGAAAGTTCAGTGCTAAAATTGTGTTTCCTTTCTTGCGAACCTCCTCAGAAAGCGTCACGAGGAGTTTCATAGTCGGGACAGAAATCTGGGCGACGCCATTCCTGCCACACGACGACAGCGTCGTTTTACTTACGCCAAAGCCCACAGTCACGTGGTCGCGGAAGAATCGTCTGTTGAGGCGCTCGACGCGAAACATTTGTCCTCTCTCTCTCTCTCCCCCCCGACCGGGCAGGGGGTTGGAACGCAGACTTTAGGTCGGGTTTGATGACTTGTTTGGAAACTGGAGAAATGGTTGGCATGGAACCGGGCTTGATAACGGATTTACATCGACCTTAAACTCTTGAAAATAAACAGTATGTGACAAATGAATTACTGCCGCCCTAGAAAATCCTGACCCTTGACCTGGCGAATATTTACAAACACCAAGTATAATCTATGCAGAAAAATTATTCACATTTGAAAATTTTAAAATAAATTCGGTAAAAATTAACATAATCTTTAAATTCTTCCGCCGACCCCCCGCCCCTCAGCTTAGTCTTAGAAACTGGTGTCTGTGGTTTTAATTCTGCATCTTGATATTTGGATTAGCCAGATGTCGTGGTAAGATAGAAAATTTTAGTAAAATCATTTGACTCTTAACAATGGCGATGTTCGACTCTTTGAAGGAAAAGCTTCAAGGTTTTGTGGATGGCTCCCAGGGAATCTATCACAATTAGTATCACTTTAGCCTTTGCACCCCGATTTCTCTTTACCTCCATTCTTAGGGACTGGTACTCGAAGATCGTTTCTTCCTCTTTTTGCTGTCGGTTTTTGATACTCGAAATCTTGTTGATAAATAGGATGTCAGATTTCTGGCTTCCAATAATAATAATAATACTAATAATACTAATAATAATAATAATAATAATATGTACTTGTCCATTCCAAGGTCTTAAAATAGATGCAATGTCGAAGTTTAAATGATGGAATATCGGATGCCCCAAGCAGGACATTTTTTTTTTGGAATTCTGCACTGTCGGTTTTTCCAAGAACTTTACTGACGTTCCTCTTCATCTTCTTGTTCATTAGTCCGAGTGATTGTCCTATCACAACTGTCGATGTTTTCATCTCCCACCTTTTGGTAATTTCCATCTCGAGATTCTTATTTTTGGACGGCTTCTCTGTTTCTTTAATGGACACATTTCACCCTGACGGCACTGCCACATACATCAGCAGGCCTATCTCTCGTACCTTCTCTTTGACAATGATGTCTGATCTATTTGACTTCATAGGGGTACAGAAACTTTTGCGGGCGTACGTTTAAGCCGTTTCTATTATTTTCACTGCCCTGTAACTACTGTCGTTTTACAGCCCACCGCTTGCACCTGTTGTTAGGGTTTCTCTAATTGTAATTTTTCAAAGGAAACCTTCGTGTCCGCGTCTAAAAGTTCACTCCGTGTTCTAAGTAAGCCTACGTGTACGTCTTTTTCTAGACGGAATCAGATGGACGCGACTGTTGTAAAGATGAGCAGGATTTAACGCAACGAGAATCGTGGGCTGGAGAGCTGGAGGGAGAAGTGCGTCTGCTTTGTTATAGTAGCGATGCTTTGTGAGCGAGCGAACCCTACCTGAAATGGTCTGGGACACGTAGGCTGTTTAACATTCTCACCGTAACTGATTTTTATTCGGTTATCCAGAATTTGACCTCTGAAGCAATGCTGGATGTATCAAGCTGCACTGGTTTTTTCTCCTCACCTAGATAACATCTGTCAACAGTTCTGCTCACTTACTTATTTACTTACTTTCTTTTTTTCCCCCTTATATAATTTCTTTTTTTTTTTTTAAAGTTCGGAAAATTTACCGTTCTGTCTGCATTGTTTTGAAAAGGAGATTTTGAAATGGCGTTCAACGACGGGCACTCGCATCATGCCGATGAAGCCTATATGACGTATGCGATTATCATCCGTGACAGAGTTATCTTTCCTGACTAGATAGGGGGCAGGGCAGCGCACATAGGTGTAGGTTTTGGATTAGAATTTTCTTTTTTGTTTTTGATTATTTAAAAATTCGCTTAGAATTTACAGTTATTATTCTATAAACCGCATTGGCAGCCTCCTCGCAGTCGTGGTAGCCCCCTCGTGGTTTTCACGGTATTATCGTATTTCTATGGCGCTTTGTTTGCTTCGTAAGTATTTCAGGGACTACGCTGTTCCGCGAACTGTTGTTTCTATGTCGGCTGACTAATTTCACGGCCCCGAACTACTGCGGGGACAAGACGGCCGTCAGAACGAAAACCGACCTTCAGCCGGTCACACTGGCTGTTGGTACTTCGACACCGAGATTCTGTTTTGTCATTTTAGGGTTGGCGCATAATAAGGGTGTCCGTCTGTCTGTCGATGGCGTCGCGAAATGTCATGTAACACCCGGTCAGACTAACGGCCCCATGTCATTCTCCCTGAACAGGCCCGACGTACTGTCTGTGTCTGACCACCCGACCCCGCCCCTATTGCGGTCTCCGCGCTACCTGGATAAAAAGGGGCTGCTGGAATTGAGTAGCGTGGAAATCTGAAACGCGCGACCAAAAAAAGACCAGTTTGTTATGTCAAAACAGCAGCAGCAGCAGGAAGAAGAACAACAGGATCGGCTGAATCGTTCTAAAGCAGAATTCCATCTCACACACCGGGCATGAAGCAAGTCTGGAAAGACTGGCAGTAAGAATGCTATATTTAGAGCAGCAGCCGGTGCTCTAAAGACATTTATTTTTTGTAACAATCATGGGGCACACGATAATGGTGAAAGTGTTGTTTGTTTCTTTACTTGCACATGGCGTCGGTATTCCCCTATCACGTGATAGCGAGCTAAATATCACAACGAAGAACCTATTGGAAATCTGATTAGTAACCCGCCGTCTGGAAAGCCTTCAGCAGTGAGACCATAGCAAGAAAATGCTATTTCTTCCCACATCCGCCGCACTCACCGTTAGAAGTTCTCTTTTCCCTCTTTTGTTCCTTCAGTGATGGAAGCTGCTTAACGAAAGCTGCGACTTCAAAGACTTTAATAAAATACCGCATGGGATCGGCTTCGTCGCTTTGCTAAAACACCCGTGTGCG
This sequence comes from Nautilus pompilius, assembly GCA_018389105.1. NCBI lineage: Eukaryota > Metazoa > Mollusca > Cephalopoda > Nautilida > Nautilidae > Nautilus > Nautilus pompilius. The sequence goes on along the minus strand of JACATO010001762.1, from coordinate 11,421 downwards.
GTTGTTTCCCCTTGCCGCCGCCACGGGCGCGGTTCGCCGGCGGAAGCCTTGCTCCACTTGGGCTCACGCAATGCGAGGTCGGTAGGCCGTTTAACCACCGTGCCCCGCGATCCGGGTCAGGGTTTTCTGGAAAGCGGGACTCAGCGCACCGCGGTGCGCTAATTGGCGGAATTCGGCATCAACGATAATTCGGGGTTCATTAGCCGAGATGCTGTTGGCAGGGCCAAGGGGCCCGCCTAACTGCACTATTACCAATCACTGCCATTATCTCATTACGCGAATTCCCCGTAACTATACAGTGCTATCGTCCTGCGCTAAGCCAATAAACGGCCAATGTCTGTATTCTGGCCGAGGAAAACGCGCAGCGGCTTAATGGATTTCCGTGTGCGCGCGACTACCGGGGAAACGGTTCGGAGGCCTGTTGTTGCACGGATGATGTACGGGCAGCACCAGAGTGAGCGATCTAACTGGACCCGTCGGGAATGGAGTGAAAGCGACTTGCGATTCGCCATCTGATCGCATTTACTGACATTTTTTTTTTTAATGGAGAACGGGCCGCCTATGACATTCTTAAAATAACGGCGAGGACGACAAAAAAAAAAGAGAAGAGATTTACGAACCGATAAGTTTAGCCCCAACAGCGACAAAGGTAATAATATAATAATAATAATAATAATAATAATAATAATAATAATAATAATAATAATAATAATAATAGTATGAAAGCAAGACAGTAACGAGATGTCTTCTTTCATTAGCGCTATACGCAGAAGCCGACAGTTTTATCCTCGAATGACGTCAAATGTGAGTGAGCCGCGGTGACGTGCTGACTCCACCATCTATTGTAAAATGGGTCGGGATGCCAAGACTTGTTTTGTGGGCTTTTTTTTGGCGAATATGCCGAATTCTGTGATTCTCAAAATTTAAAAAAAAAATTAAGAAAATTAAAAAAAAAAAAGTTATTACTCAATTTTTATGAATAGTTAAAAAAATTCAAAGAAAACTGCGCCAGTGCCGCCTTTGCACATATAGTGAGACTGCAAGGTTACCATGGCAACCATACAAATAAGAGAAAAGGTCGTGAATCAACACACCTCGGACTATAGTCATTAGGTGTGTATATTTATCCCGATAACCTTCCTCTAGGCTACCTCTGTATTTCTCGAGCAGACACCAATGATATTCGGTTTCGCCGTCGAGTGTGCATACATAGTCATCTGCTCAAAACCAGATGGCGGTGATGACGATGGTGCAGCTGTAACTCGCTGGTAAAGATTTCGCTGTTCTCGATTTATTGCCAGATAAAATATTTCTTTGACATTTTATTTGACAGGCTACGATCGGACCGCTCCAAATCTAAGGTATTCTGATTAAAAAGTCAGAAGGCTGTCGGTGCCAGAGAAAAGGAGGATACTTTTTGTTAAAGCTGAAGTATTTTTGTTTGTTTTTTTTACTGGATAAACTTTGTGGAAATTCTGTAAACAATTTTTTTTTTTTTTTTAAATTTCAACGTCTCTTTTTGTTCGGTATAAAACATCTCGTCTGACACTGAGGTCGTGTCGAACCGCGGAAATACCGAACTTCGACTGGTATGTTCAGTGATGACAGGTTGGCGCTGGAAGAGAGACAACTCCGACTGTCGTCTTTCGTTAGGCAGAGAAGGGAATTAACGCCGACTGCCGCAGCTGGAGCTCGGAGGTTGTAGCACTACGCTCATTATGGTGGCGGCCGCACGCCTAGCGGTATTTGTGCGCATGGATTTCCAACTCTCCAGCCTGTATTGTGATCAAACTTTGGTTTCCTTTTCTCTCTTATTAGAAAAGGATTTTCTTTCCCAATGAAATCGGCGACATTCGGCCCCACGTCTGCGCATGCGCAGAGCGGATATTTACCACTTTAACCAGGGCGCAAACAGCTATGCGCTCCCATGAAGAAAAAAGGTAACGTGTTCACTCGACTATCACCACATTGACAATAACTCTCTCTCTCTCTCTCTACTGACGTAATAACTCTCCGTGTATAGACGTCATCTCTCTCTCTATAGACGTCATCACTCTCCGTGTATAGACGTCATCTCTCTCTCTATCTCTCTCTCTCTCCCTCTACTGACGTCATAACTCTCCGTTGATAGACGTCATCTCTCTCTCTCTCTCCCTCTACTGAGTCATAACTCTCCGTGTATAGACGTCATCTCTCTCTCTCTCTCTCTCTCCCTCTACTGACGTCATAACTCTCCGTGTATAGACGTCATCTCTCTCTCTCTCTCTCCCTCTACTGACGTCATAACTCTCCGTGTATAGACGTCATCTCTCTCTCTCTCTCTCTACTGACGTCATAACTCTCCGTGTATAGACGTCATCTCTCTCTCTCTCTCCCTCTACTGACGTCATAACTCTCCGTGTATAGACGTCATCTCTCTCTCTCTCTCTACTGACGTCATAACTCTCCGTGTATAGACGTCATCTCTTTCTCTCTCTCTCGAGCTGGCCGCAAGTATCATTCAGTTCTTAGCCGTTATTTTGTAGTTACCCGGAAGAAAAATAACATTTCTAATCACCATCTCCCTGACAGCCTTACTAGAGGAAAAACCTCTTTCTCTCAAAGGCTCAGCCAGTTTACAGTATCTTAGTTTCCTCGACGATGACCGCTCTCTCGCAATAGAGTAGCGCCTGCTTAATGAATTGATTTAAGTGAAAATGGTTCGAGGTAACAGATCCGCCCGCACTTTCTCAGCCCTCGGCGTACGTGACTTCACGTGGGTTCGCATGTTAGAGACCATGACGCATGTAGACAGGCCAGTTTCGAGTGATGCCGGAGACAGGAGAGACCCTGCTGCCGATCCTTTGTTCAGCCGTGGGAAGAAATTCAAGAAGATTGACTGGTACAGGAGAGAGAGAGAATGAGGATGGATGAGAGAGAGAGAGAAACAAACCATGTGCCGCGTGAGGTCGCCAAACCGAGTCAGACCCCAACGGGATTCGAACCCAAAACCTCAGCCACTGCAGGGTGGTGCGTAGGTACTCGACTATCCACTACCTGGCTACAATATAAGAGATTAAGAGATTAATTTGCTCCGTTATGAAAGAGAAAGACGCTGTAAATGATAGGTAACATTCCTGTCGATACTTCACCAGAGTGTAGCCTACAGTTTTATTTGTTGAAAAGTTCAGATCGGAATCTTTCGCAGCCTTTAAACCTTTAAACTTGAATGGGCAGGGAAAATGGCGAGTTACATAAAGAAAAGAATAAGTAGAAGGAAGCAAGTTAAGTCGGTGCCATATTAGAAGATTATCTCGTAGATCTGACAATGTCATTATGGCGAAACAGGTATATGGTAGGCAGACAAGGTCTCATGGTCCTTTAATAAAAGGTATGCAAATGTCCACTTTCAAATGGTTCCATGATTCGTCAAATTCATTTTCAATAATAGCAAACGGTCTACGTGACCGTAGTCGCTCACAGCGCACGCTTCGCCGTGTTCGATAATAGTTAATAGTGCGCTGTAAGTGGTCAATAAATAAGCAATTATGAATCAGTCTGGCCGGGCGGAATATATTATCATTCTTGTCGACATGGACAAAAAGAAAAAAAAACAACAACAAAAAACTGGCTTGAAACGGAATCGTTTGGAAACGCTTCCGGTTTTAGAGAGTACTGTTTAAAAACAACCCGATCTCTTGTCTGATAAAGTACGCAGTCAGTATCCGTACAGCATCCGCCACAATATTTAGGCTATCTGTTCTTGATTACATGATGTAAGCTTGCTGCAGAAAACGGAAAAACAAACAGAACGGTCGATCCATAGAGCCTCTACATTATTCAGTATTAAACTAACGAGATTTTGTTTCACTGTCTGAACCAAGCTTAACCATATTCGTGGGCTTTAGTTCTATTATGCTAGAGAGGGTGTGGACGGGTAGTACTTTAGGCGGACGACATAACCGCCTTCGAGGGTGCTTCTTCGGATTTATAGCAGAGTTTTGGTGTTCCCAGAGAATTACAATGATTCTTCCCTCTTTTACCATGGGCCACACCGACAGGTCTGGCATGTAGCACCAACCTTGTGGAGAATACGAGCACCAAGTGGCCTTATTGGTACAATGGTGAAGGATGCGTCCTTTGAATGGCAGTGTGCCTGGCAAAATGAAAACGTCTCCCGACAAATGCCAATTCCACCGTGTCCGACTGCTGCGTTCTTCACGGCGGACTGAAGACGATCGGTTGGAGTTCTTCGATGGATCTTACGCAAAGCCAAATTGCTAAAGCCTGAACTCTTCGGAGAAGGGCGCAGATCGTCACGGCTCGAGGGTCTTGCCAGATGTCCCCTGACCAGACCTTTCGAGGCGTTTTATTCCCGTCGGACGGGTGAGGGGGCTTCTTACCTGCCACAAGTCGGCGGAGACAACGTTAGGCCGTTCATTGGCTCGTCATAAAAAGAACGGTGACGGCGAGTGCGGACCCGACGAGTAACAGCGCACCCTGTTGGTCGTGGTTAGTGTCCCCTTTTAGCAACGTCTCGGGTAAACGGTCAACTTTGGCGGGGTCCGTTTTGTTTTCGGCCAATTGCTGTCATCCACCCACCCACCCAGGACTCCAATATGTAGCACACGACTTATTTATGAGAGGGGGTGCCTAATTAATATGTGGAGCTCTATAAGTGAAAAATAAAAAAGATCAAAGATAAAAAAAAAACTTTCACTGTCTCTAACTTGGCCACGCGCATATACCTATGATTATCTCCCTTGACTGGGCAATCTTATCACGAGGCCGTCACGCATAGCATTTCACACACGGTGTTGCTGGAACCATTTAATATGGTGCGCGCGGCGCGCTCACGTGACGTGTGACGTTTGGCTCATTCCAAAAGAGCTCACCAAATGGCGACCCAGTAAATTATCTGCTCGATGTATTTAATGATTTGTGATTAGTTCAGCACTGAAATCAGGTCATAAAACACCAGCAATTTAAGAGATGGATAGTTAAAAAAAGAAAAAGGTTAGATAAAATAATCCTTTCTTCTTCTCTTCTTCTTCTTCTTCTTCTTATTATTATTATTATTATTATTATTATTATTATTATTATTATCGTTCGCATCTAATTCTAAGATGCGGGCTCTTTGCTGTCTCATTGCCACCACGGCGGTAACTAAGGGGAGCGGAGACACCTAGACAGCAAGGGTTGCAGTGGACTCCCATCCCTCTGTGTAGCGGCACAGTACTGAAGAGCTCCTTAGCGTAGTTGTGACGTCACACTATTAACAGTTTCGGTTTCGAAATCTGCGTATTCAGAAGTTTGATTATTATTATTCTTATATTATTTATTATCGTCGCGAGCGATTCGGGACGCCGGTCAGTCACGGTAAAGCCTTGGCCCCGCACTAATCACAGCGCTCTCTCCATCCATACAGACCCAGCCCCGCCCGCGTCACAGATCCCCGGGCCTTTGATCGTCAGAGTATAAAAGCGCGCTAGCTGGGTGTGTATCTGGCCGGTGCCCGCCTGTGTCAGCTGGCCGTTTTCATTGTGACGCCAGACACTCGCGATCTTGTCGCCACCACCCCCCCCCGCCTCTCGGTCAGTTGTGTGCTCAGCTGAAGCAGGCACCGCCGACCGTGTTTACTCGCTGCCAATTACTAAAAGAGGCGGTCGGGAATTTTTTCGTCCGATTTACAAAAGCGGCCACCTTCCCGTCCTTCTCCGGTTACCCGCCGTTGTTATCGACAGGTTTATTACCTCACGGGACTGGAGTCGCGGCTGTTGGAACTACCCACCCACCGCCAGAGCGGATCTCCGCTAACACCTGTCGTCTGTCTGCCGGACACCGCAGGCGGGTTTCCTTCCTTAAGTTTGATCAAGAATACCCGTTAGGGACAGGGACAGTAACTTTACCCGCCCCAGCTGGCTTTGCCGTTCAGGTTTTGCCTATTTTTCGTCGTCGTCTTCTACTTCCCTCGTTTAGGTCGAAATCAGAGGCGAAGGGAGGGGGCGCGATAGGTCGGGAAGAGGAGTAGGGGAGAGCGATTCGCGCGTCAAGAGTCTCTCGAGCTCCATCGCTCGCGTCGAGAAAGCGAGAGAAGCGCTCTCCGCGAGAGGAATTGAAGAGAGAGAGAGCGCGAGGAAGAGCGAGAGAAGCCGGAGCGAGAGAGCGCGGAATCTCGAGTAGACAGGCGAGGCAGGCTCTGAGAAGGTCTGCTCTCTCATAGTTCAGCCGTAGTGAGAGGGAGAGAGGAGCCAGCGCGTGCAGCTCCGAGATGGAGGAAGAGCTCGAGCTCGAAGAGCGAGCGAGAGTCTAGAGCGACGGCGCAGCGAGCGCTAGCAAGCGCGCCTCTCGCTGGAGCTCTTCAGCGAGCGCTCGCTCTCTCCAGTCAGCGAGCTCTCGGAATAGCTCTCTCGCTCAAAAGGAGACTCCAGCGCTCGAGCCGAACGCTCGGAGAGAGCGCGATAGACAGAGACTCTATCTCGCTCAATCTCTCGCGAGACCGCTCGAGCGCTCTCGAGCGATCTCGCGCACTCGATAGCAGCGCGCGCCAGCTCTATTCTCGCGCTCTCTCTCCATATCTAGCTCTGCTCGCGATAAATCTCTCTCGCTCGATTCATTCGCTACGCTCTACGCCATACGCCGCGTCATCTCGCTCTCTCTCGCATCTCCTCTCTTCCGACTCTCCTTTCATCTCTTCTCTCTCGCGCTCTCGCTAGCTCCACCTCTCTATCTCTCTCTCTCTCTATCTCTCCTCTATCTCCCTCGCTCTTTCTCGCGCCTCTTCTCTCTCTTATTATTCTCTTCACTCTCTCTCTCTCTCCATCTCTCTTCATATCTCTCTCTATCTCCTCTTATCTCTCTCTCTTCATCTCTCTCTCCTCTCCCTCTCTCTCGCTCTCTCTCCTCTTCCTCTCTTCTCTCTCTCTCTCCTTCTCTCATCTCTTCTTCTCTCTTCATATTTCTCTTTCATCTCTCTCTCCCTCTCTCCTCTCTCTCTCTCCCCTTAACCACACTTACTTCAGAATACGATATTAATCTATCAAAATGAAAGTTTATTCACGACCAGCGATCTTTCCTGTGTAACGTTAACATTATAAAAAGGTATAAATAAAAGCGTGTGTACAGTGTTTGAAATAATGGCAACAAAGAGAAAAAAAAAATGCGAATAGCACTCGACAAAACCATATCTCATATGTAAACATGAAATGCGTCATAGTAACGTCACGTGCTAATATAGTACATTATGATTGGTTCTCATGCAAGCAATCATAAAGAGCCATATCACATGACGAGTGTATAGAAATCGAAGTCTTGCCTAGTGAAGCCTATTCCACGCGGCAGATTGCATCCCAACTTCGTGTTTCAGAAGGAGCCGTGAACTAGTTCTGTAGACAATTGACACGATCGAGGAAGAAAGACCAAACTCCCCAAAATCGACGTTAGGTACCTAAGGGCATGTTCTCTACTTGATAGGTGATTACCCAAGATCTTGTGAATGAAGTAGCTGCAACTACAGGTGATAACGTTTTTTTCAAGAACAGGAAGATACACATTCGGACGAAGTGGTTTTAATGGATGTGCAGCTGCCCAAAAATTTTGCTGAGAAAAGGCAATCAAGTGGTAAGGCAGAAACGAAACAATGGACCGACCAAGACCAAACATGGTAGACGATTCTCTTTACAGAGGAGTCCAAGTTTGAACTGTTTACTTTAGTTTAATCAACAGCAGTTTGTTTGAAGCCGGACTGGAGAGCAGTATAGCAGTCAGTGTACAACAGCTACAGAGAAGCTTGGGGGATAGATCAATACAAGCGTGGAGCTGCATATCAACCAAGCATGGTGGAGATTTGCATAAAATCACAGGTACACTGACTGCCGACAGCTACAGGCAGGTTCTCATCCATTTTGTCCTTCACTCAGGAAGACATCCCATTGGGCAGAGATTCATCCTCTAACGTGACATTGACTCCAAGCATTCAGCCAATGTGATGATAAACTTTCTGGAACGTAAAGAGCCTGATGGTATCCACCCGCACAAAGTCCTGATACGAACATCACTAAGGCTCTGTGGAGATTTATATGACTACTAAGAAAGTCAAATGGCAATAAAGCAACTTGGATGAAATGGAGGTACTGCAGGGTATTTGGAGCAGATTTCACGATCATACTTTGGAAACATGAAAATGAGGGCCAATGATCTATATAAAGCAAAGGGCTCGCACACCAAATACTAATGGACTGTAAACGTATTTATTTTGTTATTTTTAATATTTTCCTTGTGTATGTGTTATATACGTCTCTCCGTTGCGATTACTTGTTATTCGTGTATCTTGTGCGCGTGCGTGTGTAATTTGCCATGTAATTTGGGCACCCGCTCTTGTTGAAGGTTAAAGATGTCAGCCGCTTGTGGAAAACAAGCAATAAAGTGAAATTGTTAATGGAGTATTTGGTCGAATCCTCTTTTGTAGCAGGAAGAGGTTTTATTCTGTTTGGAATTGAACCAAGAATATTCGTATCATGGTGTGGCCCAGATCGATACATTCGCTCCGACCGGTGCTCGACTGGACTCATATCAGGTGTCTGGGATACTCGGGGATAAGTTAAATGCTCGGATTCTTGTCTCAGACCCCGGTCACATGACAGATGAAGCACGTAGCGCAATTCTTTTGAAAAATAGGTGCATTGGATATTAGCGGGCTTTGTTGATACAATGGTAGGATTCGTGTTTTCAGAATAGCAGTATGCCAAGCAGAATTAGAAGGTCGCTCGACAAATACCAATTCTCCTCTTGCCGCCATTCTTCGCGGTTGGCTGGATGAAGACTCAAGGTTGGAGGTCGCTCTCCGTTAGGTCTTCTCCAAACTCAGGTGCAGTTTTCCAATCGTGATTTTCCGAAGCTTTGACTCAATGGTTTTTTGGACTCATCAGGAAAACAAGCAACAACAACAGTGGTTATAAAATAGCAGGGCGTGGTCGTCGCCAATGGAGTTATTCGGGGTAAGGAGTGGTTCTCCGTCGTACCTCGCGCTGTCGAGACGATGTCTGACGTTTCTTCCGGACACCTGCACAATTTGGCCGGGATTCGGCTTCCGCGCTTCTCTCCAAAGCAGGATCCCCCAGGACGCGCATGAACGGCTGTCTATGGCTCCCCCTTAAAAGGACAGCCACCCCGCCAGCAGTCGGCATCGGAACATCCGGTGCCTCGAAGATTATTCGCTGGCTACTACCACCGTCCCATTGTCCAAATGCGCGCCTCCTCTCGGCCAAACCAGACACCCCGTACACACGCTAAGGGGAAATAACCGCCACAAATATGTTGTTGTTTTTTAATTGATTTTCAGCCTTTAAAAACAACACCCCTACAGTTTTCTGAGCAGCCGGCGAAGCGCTGATTATCATCCCCGCGATAAAACACCCGCGCACTTTTTTAACCCCCCACCCCCCCACACACACAATTTTTTTTAAAAAAAAAAAAGATTTTATTTGAGGGAGATGGTTTTCAGAAGGGACGCGATAAGAAGCGTCCGAGGTGTGACAAAAACTAAATTAATCATGCGAAGAAAGAATCGCCGTCCTTAATTACTTCTATTTTTAGCAGCCTAGCAACGCCTGCTTAAGCCATTTTTGTTTTTACACTTTTCCCCCCCTTTCCGCCAAAGGCTTTCACATGGCTACAGCCGAGGCGACGCTGTCTCCGCTGGATCGGCGGGGGCGCGCCCCGTTAAGGTGTAGCGGCTTCCACCTCCCCCTAATACCTAACAAACGACGCTGTCGTTTTACACCGTTCGATAATAAGGGCGGCCGGTAAAAAAAAAAAAAAAAAAGGCACGTGGAGGCACTCGGGCGGAAGCGCGTTGATATTAACTAACAGGGCTTTCAATGGGCGTTATAAACCATCAACTCATCCGATGTAATCTCCATTGGATTGTGGCGATGCGCGTTCAAATAATTAGATTCTCTGTCCTTGCTTTCCACTGCAGCCGCTGGAGCGATCGCGAATAATCCCAGGATTTATGGCGAAGGAAAAGGAATTAATTAGTTATCTGCCCTTAGTTTCACACAGCGGCAGGGTGAGAAATATTACTATACACCCTTCAAGTAAAGAAGAAAATGAGATTAATAGGAAACAATACGTGAGTAGTAGATAAAGCAGGGATTACGGCCTCAAAGTCGATGAAGTCAGTAGCCACCTCACGCCCACCAGGGGGCGTCAAAAAAGAAAATAAGTGAATTTCAACAAGCAAATTTCTGTATACATATGTTTTCAGTATCTTGAGACACTATATACAGCACATCATTCTACTCGTGACAAAAGGTACTAACTCAGTTACAGATGTTGCAGTGAGTTCCGTGGTCAAACATCAAGCAAATTTCTGTTTTATGTGCCTAAGCGAAAGAGAGAAACCCGAAAGATGATATAGATACTCTGGTAAAATGGACATTGGCTAAAATGGCCACAATCAGTAGTACCGCTGACTTCTTCCGTACTGCATCTTCAAAGCCACTGGTGTCATCCCCGGTGCTGATCAGCCGTCTTCTCCATATTTACCGAACGTTGCTACTGGATTATCGTTATTCCCGACATGCCGTTATCTCTATCGCTGATGGGTTTTCAGTAAGTCTACCAGTGTAGAATGCCACGCAAATCTGGCTGTACACACATCAGACTCACTTGCGATTCGCACGAATGTATAAACAGATGGCTTGTTCACAGAAATTAGGGGGCTAGTTAGATGGTACTAAAGGTGATAAAAAAATCTCCCCAAAGCGTCTGTAAATAAATCTACAAAATCCAACCCTAACCCAGTTCACCTATAAAAACCTTCTCCAGCAGCTGAATGGGAAATAATTGATTACTTTAAAGTGATTATTGATAACCCCTTTTTTTAAAAAAAATTAATTAGATTTTCCATCAGTCTTACAGGGTTATTGTGGCTGGATAGGAGATTAAAATATATATATAAAGGAATTAGAATTTAACTCGTGACTTCACGTAGTTACAGTCTGTTTTCCCTATCTTATCCCGGGGCTGTGGAATTAATTGAATTATTTGAAATTGTAAGAACTTATTTATTTTTGAATATTTAAAAAAAAAAAGAAGAAAAAGAAAAACTGTTTAAATAATTTCACCAGCCAGTCAGGTTCCAGTTCTGTTTTATTGTGTTTATTATTTTTTTTCTTCTTAAATGTCATCCAGCTACAGCGAACTCTTTTATTGAAGATTATTTTAAACTCGTTTTTAAAAGATTGCAACATTTAAAAAAAGAAAAAAAAGAAATCTGCCACAGGATATTAAAACTGATTTCAAATTCATAAGGTCTCTGAATAATTTACAACTAATTTTATTTAACCTTTAACTGTATTAGAAAATCGTATGTAAATTGAGTCAATCAGTTTATTTCTCTTAAAATCTCCGCATCCTGAACGGATTCTTCTCAGGAGA
>JACATO010001761.1:0-30734 GCA_018389105.1 Nautilus pompilius | reverse complement strand
TTGCTATTTCAGGCTCTCTATCTCTCTCTTCTCAATCCTCTCTCTCTCTCTCTCTTTTCTATGCTCTCCTCTCTTTCTCTCTACATCTCTCTATCTCTCCATCACATCTCTCTCTCTCTCTCCATCTCTCTATTTCTTTCTATGATCTCTCTCTTCTTCTTTCTCTCTCTCTCTCCTCTCTCTCTCTCTCTCTCTCTCTCTCTCTCTCTCTCTCTCTCTCTCTCCCTCCCTCCCTCCCTCTCTCGCTCCTCTCATCAAAAATATCTGCCCTATTGCGTCGCCAGTGCCCTGACACTGCCCCAGCCCGAAGGAACTTCTTTAAGAAAAAACGATTCCTAGAAACATCATTTCTCCACTGTTTGTCAAAACCTTCGATAAAAACTGTCAGCTGCCACTGAACACACTGATTCATATAGCACGTTCAAGACAAACCGGAAAAGGGTTAAGGAGGAAGTTCAGAAAACTTAACCAGGATTCTAGGATCGAGCTGTGTTCTCCCCGGTATCGCCGACAGGTGGGAAGCGATCTCATAAGCTAGATTCAGGGATAGCTAATCTTCAACAGACGTGCGATAATTAAAAGATCTAAGAAAGAAAAGGTTTAAAATAACAAGAAAACCAGTCAGAAAAAAGAGAACAAATTCCCACCCACGGGACTGTTAACGGTTAAGGAAGCCCGCCCTCTCTCCTCTTCCCCGACCAGACGATTCCAGGCTCTGAGTTTGCTGTACCTCTGTCCTGACGAATGCTAATCCCCGCGCAACACCTGCCAGCACCGTCCAAGAATTCACTGGGAATAGCACCGCCCCCCCCGCCGCCGCCGAATCTCTTCCCGTGCCTCTTCGGACCTTTTTGGTTGGGTTTGGGCCGCGGGTTCTTCAGCTTCTTTCTACAAATTCTACGAGTGACGATGACTTTTTAATCGACTCTCGTGATTCCATCTGTTCTTATTCGCCAGCTTCTCCAAAGCTTCCCCATCTGCACCCTCGCTGGGCTGTTGCCACACGGCGACTCGATAATAAATGTCCAAGCGCTGCCCTGTACTTGCAGAACATGCAGGAACTGTCCCCTCTTCCCCATCCACCAAATCTCCAAGTTGCCTTGTATGAGTAACAGGTCGCAGACCGAACTGATTAAGAATTGCACCTTTGCCGGTTCCATTTTCCCCATCACTAACAACTTAAATCGTGCTTCCTCTGTACCCTCCCATCTCATCCGGTAAGTTTCTTCATTGCCATTACCTCCCCCCTCTTCTTCCATTCGTTTCAATTTTTCCTGTAACAAATTCCTTCTTTCCTTTCCTTGTGTTTGCCAATAGATTTGTCTAGTTGTGAATTCTAGTTCTTTCCTACCCCTATTACCTGTTCCTGTCATATATCGTAGCCTGGACCTTCTTTCTTCTTGAAATGCTTTGATGACGGTTTCCTACTCGCCCCTTGGAGCCGTTAAATTCTGCATCATACTTACAGATTGACCTTCCCTAATTTAGCTCCCTCTCCTACAGAAGATGCGGGCAATCGTAATTTACTGAATTTACTACGGACATACGCTGCATCGAAGTTCTTCCCGATTCTTGACCATTTCCGCAAATCTACACTGATCTTCCCTTCTATCGCTTTGACGGTTGTAATCGGAATGTTGCGCACTAAGGGCGACCAAATTCTGGGCAAGGGGCCAAATTGTTAGCGCCGACATTTGAACTTCCCTGGCAGATCAGATCAGTCTTTCTGTTCTCATTAACCCTCTCTCTCTCTCTCTCTCTCTCCTCTCTCTCTCTCTCTTCTCTCTCTCTCTCTCTCCTTCCCATCCTCTCTCTCCTCCACCACCCCTCTCTTCTCCATCCTCTGTCCCCAATCTCATCATCATCATCTTCTCTCTCTCTCTCTTCTCTCTCCTCTTCTCTCTCTCTCTCTCTCTCTCTCTCTCTCTCTCTCCTCTCTCTCTCTCTCTCTCCTCCACCACCCTAACTTCACCATCCTCTGTCCCCCAATCATCATCATCATCTCATCTCTCTCTCTCTCTCCCGCTCCCTCCCCACCTCCTCTACAAATCTTCTTGTCTTTAAAATAAAAGAGAAGCTCATTCTACCAGAAGGTATCACGGACGTGTTCACGATTGGGTCTGAATGAACCTTCCTCGTGAGCACTGATTGGTTTACCTGCTTGTGGGAGTGCAAAAATTCTAAAGGGTTCAGAAGTGGTGGGCTTAAGTCATCAAGTAACCCCCCCCGTTAGGTTTTCCTGTATCAATCTCTTACAGCATCTAAAACACACACACACACACACACACACATATACAGGAACTCCCCAACGTGTTACCTTATCCTGCTGGCCTAACTCCAGCTGGCCCTGAATAGCCAAACTCGATTGCTGTTCTAAGAAATCTGTCGAGAAATTCAGTCTAACCCGTGGACTTAAGTTGGCCCCCGGGGTGATATATTAAGGTGTCAGGTTGGGTCGGAAAAAGTGCATTAGTAGAAAACCCACATTCATAACTCGTAACAGAGTTTGTTGTAGCTACTGCTTGTTTTAGCATGATGCTCACGTATGTCGTCTGTAACGAACCGTGAAGAACACAGACGAGATTACAACTAATAGTATCTTCCCTACTCTGCTACATTTTAATCGGATTCGGTCCTCGCTTTACGAGTTTCCCACAGACACTCTTGCTGTTAAGTGTCTGTGCTATTGTACAGAAGGTTATTCTTCCCCTGTCCGTGGAAGTTCCGGGCCTCCTTCCCTCCTCGTGTTAACTAACAGGTTTCTACATGAGCTCTCCAGGACGATTTTAACAGAGAGCAGCGGATCTGCTACCATTGAACCAAGATCGATGCGCACGGACAGGTGAGGAGGAAAGCTGACGAACTAGACAGTTCTTTCTACCGGAGTAATGGAATTAGCTGTTGTTCTTTTAGCCACGGCCGTGCCATTCTTTAAAAGTTTATTCCGAATTAATGCTAATGACAAAAGGTAATCTTACCATCGTTACGCGATTTGTGAAGGATAATTTTGATTAGTCCGGTCTAGAGGCGAGCTCTTGAAGGTCAGGAGCGTGGCGTGGCAGAGATAAAGGGTGAATGTCGCTTCTAACAGCAAATAGTGAACACTTTGCATTTACTAGTTTAGTAGAAATAAATAGTTTCTTCTAGTACTCGACATTTACCGGCGCGACGGATGTGAAGGAGTTCTAAGTTAGCCACCCAGGGGGCGGGGCGGGTAAGTTGGGACCCACCGGCAGACATGGCGCACGTCAGAACCAGGTCGAGGCCTCCCTGTTTACGTGGGGACAAATCAGACACCCAGGGGTCGCTACCGCCAGCATCGGGCGGAACAGAGCCCTCTTTAACGGAGTCGTGTTCCACGAGCAATACCCGCGGTGCCTGAAGAACCGGACGGAAAATGTGCGTAAAATCCAGCGAATTCCGCTTTAAGAAACAGGAAGTTCTCGATGAACGGCTGATGGGTAGTCGGAGATCATACGCAATACTAAGCTGTCTCACGCGGTCCAGCATCTCGGCCGGCCCGTTAACTGCATCATCCAACTCAACACCTCCCGCGTGTTTCGCTCTTTCTTTAAAAGAAACACACAAAAAGACTTGAGAGTCACCGGTTGTTATAGATTCCAACAATTAAAACACCAGACTTCATTGGTAATGATTCTCTCTCTCATACACACAATATATATATAAATAGCTAAACAGACAGGAGGCCTCACTTGGAGAAGTATGGTTGCAACATCGCAGAGTCCGGAACAGAAATTCCATATCGACCTTCGCAAAGCCGAGTAACCTCGTGATATTGATCCAAGGCGAGTGTTTATCGACTCGCCAGCTGCCATAGGTGTCTTAATGACACGGCGTGCGGGTCCGCCACCCTTGTTGTTGTCGGGAACCTCTCCATAATTTACAACGGCTCCCCCGTGTTAGCACGTCATTAACCTCGTGTTGACCGAAGGGGCTCAACGGTCTGTAGATAGACATTCTGGTAAACCGGAGGGGAAACGCTCAGTCCGCCGAATACGAGAGACTTTGGATTAACTCGTGGCGTTCTGCTAAGGCAGCTCTCCGTTCACGGAGGCGAGAACCCCGGCGGCGGCAGAGACAATCACGGAAGAGAGGCTCACCCGCATCTCCCTCACGGCGCCGGGGCCATTATCGGCCGGTTTGACTCAAATCTACCTGGGTGTGACTCCTGCTGCCGCAAACTGGGCCAAACCCCGACACTTTTCCTTGACAGACCTGGCCAGATCTCAACTGGTTCTCGCTCAGTAGCGCGGCGATCATAACGACTCCACAAGATATTATCATCTGCGCATCAGTTACACTAAATGGTTCAGCCTCCATCCGGTTTGTGAAGGAAGATATCGTTTACTTGATGTTCGTAGTTCTTATTTCTTTCCCTTTTCATAGAAAACGATGCGGCAAGAAGACCAAAAATAAAAGAATTTTTATAACAAATAAGATTTTCAAAAATGAAGAGCTTATGCTTCATTGTTGATTAATTTTGTCTTATTATTTATTATTATTATTATATTATTATTATTATTATTATTAATTATTATTATTATTATTTTATTATTAGAAGAAGAGACGAAGAAGAGAATTAAATATCCAACAGTTAAAATCAGAATTGACTTTTGTAGTAGTAAAACTGATTACAAGGTGTGAGACAACCCAGACAGGATTTGGTGATCGGGAGAAAGGAAATATGGAAATAATGACGTCACGTAGAACAGAAGCCCAAAACGTGAACCTTAGTCGTTCTGGCCTTTACAAAGAATCTTCATTCCAAAACCACGTTCGTTTGTCTCTTGTGGCAGCAGACTAATTTTGGCTTGGGGGAGGGGGAGGGATGGAAGACTTGGGAAGACCCAGGCGATGTCTGGCTCTCGCTTTTAAGCTAATTTTAAAATTCCGTTTAGAACAGGCCAAATCAGTTCTGATTTCTGATGTTAATGCGCATCTCGCCCTGACGCTGCATCTACTGATTAATAACCGTCGGTTGCAAAGTACAGTACAGGGCGCAATTAGTCAGCGGTGGGCGCGGAAAAGAAAGAAAGAGAGACAACTGTTTTATTCTCTAGCTTCCAGTTTTGAGCCGGAAGACAGATAGAGAGAGGAGGGGGGGGAGAGGGGGAGAGGAGAGAGAGAGAGAGGGGGGGGGGATGGGGGGGGAGAGAGAGAAGAGGAGAGGGAGAGATAGGGAGAGGGAGAGAGATGGAGAGAGAGAGAGGGGGAGGGAGAGGGAGAGAGAGAGAGAGTGCGGTATGTAAAGCCCGTGTTTCCACGGTCAGACACAATCTACCATTACCGGTTTGTCTCAGGCCAGGCAGTCTCTCAGACTCACCAAGGCTGACATCGTCAGCGGGTAAAGGGTGGAGGACGGATACATTTGTCGTTGGTGATTGTTTGACAGCGGAGTAATATCGGACGGGGGCTCGGCGGTAACACGTCACCCCGCCCGGATAGCACTCAAAGAGGTCTGTCTGTCAGATGCACCGTGACAAGAGATGAGGAAAGTTTCTGCTAAGCGGATCGACAGTCGCTTCACTCAGTTGCGTCTGTCAGATCAATTTTTTTTTTTTGTGGCAGCGGGGAAACACGTCGTGCATAATTTATGCGGTGGATGAACTAGGGGGTGGTTGGGAGGAGGAGGAGGAGGAGGGGGGGTTGCGACGAAGAGATAACCTTTTGCGGAGTCGCTGCCGCCCCTTAATATCCGCAGTTCGTCCCGGAACCGCTATCGGCGTTACCCCTCCACTTCGGGGGAACCACTACCGCGCTGTCGCTTCCAAGGACGCCTCGGAACAGCCGCTAGAACTTCTCCCCACTCTCAGCCTCTGCCCGAAGAACTCTGACCCGCTCAGAGAAGCTGCGAGAAGAGCCCCCCGTCGAAGTCCTTCAAGCGTAAGCAGAGATGCACCCGGACCAGCCGTTCATCTTTCCTAAAAAGAGGAAAAGATTTCACGATCGCGTGGCGTTTGCGAGGCTATTCATGCGATTTAAAAAAAAAAAAACTAAAAATAATCAGACTTACCTCCCTTTTTTAATATTTCGACATCTAACTATACCACACAATGTTCATCAGAAGTCCAGCTTAGCAAAGCGGCTTAAAAACCAGACGTGGTCATCTTGAATCGCTGCTGAAAAAAAAGGGGGGGAGTTCAGTATTTGGAAATGTGTCAACTAACAAACGGAACTAGGTGAAGGTAGACGAAACCCCTTATGACCATATGGTCGAGTTCCGGTAAGCTATTCCAGCTCGAGAAACCTAGATAATCCAAAAAAAAAAGGGGGGGTGTTTCCGAAAATTAGAGAGCAACAACAATGGCAAAGAAAATACAGTGCTAACGTTTCTTGACTAATACTCCAGGTGCAGACTGGCGGATAAGCTAATCCAGTATATCGCCTGACAGTGATCGGGATCAGGGATTACCCCGGATTGACTGCAAATGCACTAGTCCACAACAGCGATTGATTATACCCCACCTCCCAGTTGTCTTAACAATAAGAACAGTCAGAACTCGCTTTCATCTTATTTATTGCGCACCACGAACACGTAAAGGAATACGGATTAATTGAAACCCCCCGTGTTAACAGCTTTAATCTGCATTTCTTTACCCACCATCCACTCGTACAATAAAACACCTCAATTAGATAATGGCCGCTGCCGCCGTGCTCCCAGCGCTGGCTGCGCCGTCCAGTCGCCTCCAGTGTTCACGTGGTTAGTAATTAACTCACACCAAGTGTCCGTAATGAAATCTGGCTAAATCACTTTACATACATATCCGGCTCGTAAAGACGCTGTTTGCGCCACCGTCGGTAGATGGCCGGCCTCTCTAATTGGTATTCCCGCGCCACAGAACAAACAATTACCGGCCTTGATCAATATCAAAAGGTCGGCGGCTTGGTTAGGGGTCCCGCTGCCGCCGCCAGGCCCCCCCCCTGGTCTACATGTTAAGAAGCCGGGGTCGGTCGCAGTCAAAAAAGGACACAAAGGGAGAGAGAAAAAAAGAAAACACAAAAACTCCTGGGGGCAAAAGAAAACCTTCAGCGTAGGAACAACGAAAGTAACGATCCATTAACTCATCTTCCCGTCTTGCAAATCCCCTTCCTACACTCTGAATAATTTCCCTTTAATCTTTCTTCTTGTGTATTCCACAAATTAGTAAAGAAGGAGCCGAGGAGGGGGGGAATCCATCCTGTCGGCCTCTTTCGCGAGCGCCTGCCTGTCGAAGGACTTCGCACGGCGGAGATCGAACCCCATCGCAGACGGGGGCTCCGTTAAAGAAGGGTGGCACAGCGGTGAAACGCCTAAGGTGCCCGGATCGGCAGAGATGCGCTTCATGGCGCACAACCACCTAACCGCGGTGTCTCGGTGCTGTAGACAACAGAGGCCGGTCGGGAAGAATCACTGGGAAGGAAGTTGGAATGGTAGCCTCTTACGAAGCTTCGCCGACCCGTGAACAGCTCGTTAGCATAGCACCACCAGACTCTCCCGCCCCAACCCGACCCCGTCAAGCGAAACTGAAGAAATTCTAAGGTGATTCAAAACTTTTGGTCGTGGCTGTACTATAAACTAATGCACGGATTGGGCCTGTCTTCTCGTCTCCGTTGTTGATGTTTGTATTTTTCATCTTTTAAATTAAAAGTCTTCGAAAAATGATACATATCTCTGGGAGTCTTAATCCCGAAGATTTCGTATTAATTTATCCATATTTTCCTATTTTTAATATTACAATTCATTCCTCTAGTTACTGGCCCGAAACGGATAGTAAGTCATCGCTGGAAATGGATATGCACTGGAGCAGAGTTGCTACAAGCAATTAGTGCAAATTGCAGGCGAAAGAGGAGAAGGATGGGGGGGGGGAGGAGAAAGCAGCGCCCTCTCGGGGATCGGCGAGGAACGAGGTCAGACTTAAACGAATTAACGGTTTTCAGGACGTCAACGAGGCTTAGCAAAAATGGCGCTTGTCAGAAACAAAGGAAAGTTGCGATGCTGATCCGAGCTGTCAGCATTATGCTGGACAGATCGGCTAAAAACGAACTGAAAAGGAATTGCAATCGCCTGGAGCTTTCATAACAACAAACGTATGACGTTCTTGACTTTCCGTTAGAGAGCTATAATATATACATATATATATAATGCAGTAAAAAGATATACAAACGCAGGAACCCCTTTACAACTTATGAAATACATCTCCCTCTTTTTCCATAAATTAAATTTAAGTCGCCTGGCAGGAACCAATAAGCCCAAGAGCCATTAAAAAAACAACAACAACAACTAGAGACTGAGAATGGACTCTTCACTTACAGTTGTTTAATTAATCATCACAGAAAGGGCTTCCCATTGCAACGGATGCTAGACCAGTTTTAAAAGAACGAAATAAAGAGGTTAAAAAAGAATTATATTATTATAGAATGTTTGGAATACCCGGAAAAAAAACCAAGTTGATTTTGTTTTCTAAAGGCTTTAGGAAACCTGTTTTAAAGTTCTGTATAAAAAATATTAATAAATTTAAGAGAGCAGGTGTGTTGTGCATCTATGGCCGGACACCTTGTATGTTTGTCTTAAGAACAAATCTCTCGAGGTGTGCCACAGAGTTAGATTTTGGGTCCGGTATTGTTTCTGATTTATAGTAATGATAATAATAGCATAGTATACGTTAATATTAAAATAACACAGAGAAGAATTTATTGTTAATTGTTACATGAAATTTTTTATGTGTAAAGCAAACATAATTTTAAATGTAATTAACCGAAGTATCATTTTATTAAAAAAAAATGAAGTTCTTTTTTTTTGGTTCGCCAACATTCTGATTATGCTGTGCATGTTCGGAGTTGTTTATTAGAGAACAGGTATAAATATTAGGGTTCAGCACAAATTTAATAAACTGTTTCGAAGACTTAATCGTTTGTAATACGCTCAACAAATGAAAATATTAGATCAGCTAAAATTACTTTAGCATTAACTTCTCTAAAATTGTTCGATGAAACACTGATTGAATTCGTTCAAAGTTGAATTGAGAAAGTATCTAGCCCTGTATAAAGTGGCAATTTTAATAGTTCAAGACACTAAATTTACAGAATTTGTAGAGTTCAGCATCTCAGGATTTTAACTATGGGGCAAGAAGAGACAGACGATCTGACGGTGGAGGCGGAGGTATTCTAACAGTCGTGAGACAAGCAATGATCCAGATGGACTCTAATGTTACAGAGAGCCAAATTATTACATTATGTTTTGGTAGAGATACATAGAATTTAGTTGACAGATATCATAAATTTCGTACTGCTGATATAGACCTATTTCCTATTCGATCACATATTAATGGAAAAAATTGTTATTGGAGATTGTTTTAAAGCACTCGCTGCCGCAATGGAGGAAGATAGAGAAGCAGAGAAGAATTCTAGACTTTGGATCAGATAATAATAATCTTGCCGTTTTAAATAATGTTACATATTCTTCTGCTAAATGGCACGGAACTAGAAGTGTCCTGGATGTTTCCATTGAGTGCAACCTTTCTGAAGTGAGGACCTAGATGGGATAGACTCACGAAGGAAACAAGCCGAGAGAGCCTTTATAAAGGGATGGAGTGAAATGGAGAAGAAATTTATGTCAACAGCGAACAATCAGGATGGTCAGTCGGGGAACATGTCAGGATCGGAAATGAGGGAGGAGGTCTGGCATAAAAAAATTGTAAGCACCCGCGAAATTGAAGCATTTGGAGAGCAGTGAAACAACTCTAAAAGAAGATAAATAGATTCCTGTCCGCCCCCGAATAAGATCCCTGGCTATGCTAGAATGAGAAGGAAAAGGGATAAGGCAATGATCGAAGATTTTGCCAGCCAAAATCAGATCCGGATCAAGGAACGCCACGACGCCACCTTCAAGAAAATGAGCGGAGAAGCGACTAAAAATAATATAAGAGACCCTTTATTATATCTCAAAACCTCCCCACTTGCAAAACTGGAGATAGCACTGCACTTCCTCGAGTGTAAGAAAAGTCCAGACCCTGGTCCGATCAAGTTACCAAACTCGTGGATAGAACCGATACTTCAGTTTTTCAACAGATGATGGCGTGAAGATAAAACTGCCTAATGTTTGAAGGAAAGCCAATATTGTTTGAATTTTCAAGAAAGAAAAAATCTACGAACAAAGTACACACACACACGCACGCACGCACACACACACGCACACACACAGACTAATCTGCGTAATTACAAGCTGGTCGGTTTAAAGCAATGAAACAAGTTGTACAATGATGCTTGACTTAGTGAATAGAATTTCAAGAATATTCTCACACAAGCGCAGAAATTTTTCAGCAAAGATAGATATCAACTTACGATCATCTGGTGTAGTTCACAAAATATATACAAAAGGTATTCCAGAAGAAAGAGAATATATACCGGCACTCTTTATAAATTTAATCATGATATGGCAAAGTATGGAAGCTTGACCTCTTTCATCATTCCATTAAATTCACAGCACCAACAGGAATAATCAAATGATCTAAATATTTAATTGTTGACACGTATACAATGGTGAAAAATAGTGTCCACAACTCAAAATATCATATTTTGTGCAAGGCGAGGGTATACCGCAGGGAGCTGTTTTGATCCCTGTCCTGTTTAAAGTTTAATTCATACAATAGCGCCACGCAGTTCATACAGAACAGTGTTTATATAGTTTTATTGGACTCAGACTAAAACTTCCGAAGCAGAAAAGAAGTCAAATAAAATCATGAAGTGCTGACCAAATTATAGAAACTCACTTTAAACACAGAGAAGATTAACAACGTTACAATCGTCAATAATAAACCAAGCTACGGGCATCGAATATTTTATAGCAATCAGTTTCTTCCTCATAACAAGGCACCTTGATACTTACAGATTAAATAAAAATCGTGATCCGAATTGTAGAAACTTCTTGTGGTGTTGATAGTAGATGCGTTCGAGCAGTCTACGGGGCTTATATTTACCGAAAAGAAAGAGTACGATAGTGAAGCAAGAGAGAAAAACACTGGCTGAAGACCAGCAATCGGCGCCATGGATAGCACCACAGAATTTTTTATAATAAATAAAGATCCTATCCCGCCATGTTTTAAATGAGGCCATCTTAAATACTTATTCAGCAGGTCGGATGAAACATCAGCTAGATTACTTCAGGACAGATTGGGTATATTTAGTTAGAGCGGTAAAAGACGGGTTTATGCTTGTGATGGAAAAGTCTACATAATAATACCGGATGAAAAATAAGACAGAGTCTGAGTTATCTGCAGCAGGTACCCCGAGACACCTGCATATTTTAAAAGTCTTGAAAGCCTGCTACATTTAATGATATCGAAGAGTATAGTTACCTATTAGCTACGGCTCTGGCAGCACAGATAAACACAGTCCGGTAGACACATTCCAGTATGGTCCAATAGACGGTCTTTCAGTAGATCGGTAGTCCGATAGACATGTTTCGTTTGACTTGTGGTCAGATAGACTAATTTAAACCCAATTACTACGACAATCTTCTTTTTTTTTTAAGTTACTTTAGGCATAAGTCTTAAAGGATGCGGAACAGCATGAAGGAGTTGTCAAGGAAATGCTCACTACTGCATACATTTCGATTTTCCTGTCTAAGTTGGATGCGCTGTTCGATTCGTCGTTGGCTTTTATAGCTACCAGAGTTTGGAAACTCTGATTTCTTGCAATAAACCGTTTAAAAAAAAAAAAAAAACGATATTAAGTAAACCAGCTTTAATCACGGCAGCCAAAATTATTGCATCACTCGTAATTATTCTGATTATTTTTAATTCACCTGTAATTACACCGAGAATATCTAAAAAAAAAACAACAACAAGGGCATGCAACGAATTCTGTCATCAATGTAGTTTCTTGACGGTTCACAACGCGTAGAGATATTTATACGGAGAGGAGGGGGGGAGAAAGGAAGTATAAAAGACATAAAGTTTGCATTAGAGGAGACAGAGGCATCGTCTATTGAAAGGGTTAACGACCGTTTATTGCTGTTTCGATGTATATCCTTATAAGTGTTGACATTCCAGTCCCAGTGGCATACTAACCGCTTTTAATCCAAAACATTTCAATTCTCCTTGGGAAATGAGGGAAATTAATGCAAATTGACAACCAAATCAAGACAGAATTAACATTTAAGTTCCCAAGTAGGAGTTAAGTGCGATTAGCTATTCGATCACGCTCTCTCGGCAACAAGCCAATCACCTGTAATTTACCTAAGTATATTTGCACCAACGTCTAAGTAATTCCAAAGTCGCAAACGAAAGTGTTAAAGAATGCACACTTCTATGGGTCCAATGACTGGAGATTAAAGTGGATTTTTAAAAAAAAACAAACAGAACACAACAACATTTAAATAGTGAGACTGTTACACGTTTCGCTTGTAGTCTATGATAATAAATTGTGCCAATGAAAGAAGGTCGACATTTTGGTAACTTCCTTAAAGATAAAACACTTTTTTTTCTTCTAAAAAAAAGAAAAAGTCCGAATTTTACTTTTACATCCCAAAGGTGAAGATAACGACGATCTGGTGCCTACGGCGAAGTAGTTAACTTTTAGTCAGAGAATTAGAATTCATGTGGAATGTGATGTCGCCTCTCTCTCTGTAAATAGTGTTTCCCCATCAGTACTGATGAACTCTTGTAGTTTACTGAAATCGCTTGGTACAGTCCACACTGATGGCTGCCCACCGCAAACTCTGGAGACTTTACAGATAACCCTAACCCTGACGGAATAGCTACGTTCTGTGGGCGGGACCCGTCCACGTCGCAAACTGACCAGGGTATCCCTGCTTACAGGAACTTGGAAGTCTACAGGTGCGTCACGGCTGGACGGGAGACGAATCTTCAACCCGTGGATGCGCCGTACAAGACGGGAGATTCGGTTTGGTTGAGGCAAAGAAAAGACGGCCGGAATCGTGTTTGCAAGTCCTGGCCCCTACCGCTGACGGATTATCAAAGAACCTGGCGGGGTATACACTAACACGTCAGAAAAAAAGGGGACTGCTATAAAAAAAAAAAAAAAACCGGGTGGCGTTTTACCTGTCAATACCGGAGAGTTTTCGCGAACACCAGTACCGTAAACAAAAGGTTTCAGGTCACATAAGTCCCCTCCTCAGGGAACTTGTCTTCTTTTTGTTGTTTCCATTGTTGATCGATTTGACTGAAACTTCATAAGAAATATTGTGAATTCCGAAAACGTAGAAAAGCCAGAAACGCAGCGGTGGAAATATAAATGATAACAGACTCGACGTAAGTAAATTTAATAAATGAGTTAATCCTTTCGTTCGCAGCAGTAATCTGAGAGACGCGCAACTCTTGGCCTTTCGACACCATCTCTTTGTCCTCCCCATCTCTCTCTAGCATAACGTCTGAGTAAAGTTATTTAAGAGCTCTCTCTCTGCCTCGATGTCTCTTCCCCCATCTCTCTCTATCTCTCTCTGCCTCTCTGTCTCTTCCCCCATCTCTCTCTATCTCTCTCTGCCTCTCTGTCTTCTTCCCCATCTCTCTCTCTCCCTCTCTCTCTCTCTCTCTCTCTTCATATCTCTCTCTCTGTCTCTTCCCTCATATCTCTCTCTCTCTCGCTCTCTCTCACTCTCTCTCTTCATCTCTCTCGCTCTCTCTTTCTCTCTTCTCTCACTCTCTCTCTTCATCTCTCTCTCTCTCTTCTCTTCCATCTCTCTCTCTTGTCTCTTCCTCATCTCTCTCTCTCTCTCTCTTTCTCTCTCTCTCTCACTCTCTCTCTTCATCTCTCTCTCTCTCTCTCTCTCTCTCCTCTCTCTCTCTCTCTCTCTCTCTCTCTTCTCTCTCTCGTTAATTTGTTTCAAATTTTTTTTTTGCAATTAAATTTTTATTATACGCTATTACTTCAAAATTGTATTCATTTTTTTTTATTTTGCATTTCTACCTCATTGGTGGGTTTATTTCCCTGGGTCGAAGCGGGTAGATTAAAAATTAGCCCCGCCGGGAAGCGACACGAGTCGGCTGAATGCCGAATACCTTGCCAGATTTAAAGTTATTTTATGGAAATTTACTACATGCTGTGGAACCTGATTCTCTTGAAAACCTAATTTGTGGGAGTCGTTATAACTTAGAATAAATCGGTGCCTACATTCTGGCGCAAATTCAATCCGGACTCGATCCAGGGAACGAAGTTAGAACCTTCTCTTGACAAGATTCTTTGAGATGGGCTAACCCTTTTACCACCTAATACACTTACTGCTCGGGAATTAGAGACCAATCGTAAGTAAAGCCACCTAGCGTTCGTCTAAAACAGCTTTTTCCACTTGTCGAAATAACTGGATTTGGGGACTAAAGCCGGCTAAGTTCCGAAAGCGTATTATTTCGAGATGCCTTGGAAAGCCACGAACTCTGATGGTTGGCTACTGATGTTTCGAGGGCACTGAGGTAGTCGCGTGCGCGTTCACTCGTGTTTTACAGAGAAATACTGTTACTTCTTTGTTGGTGAAATGGTGCAAAACGGAATCGGATCCGTCGTACTACATTAAAAATTAAAAAACATCGCTTTTCTTCTTGTTGTTGCTCTCTCTCTCTCTCTCTTCTCTCTCTCTCTCTCTCTCTCTCTCTCTCTTCCTCTCTCTCTCTCTCTCTCTCTCTCTCTGTGACTGACGTCATCTCTCTCTCTGTACTGACGTCATCTCTCTCTCTCTTTCCATCATCATCTCTCTCCATCTCTCTATCTCTCCATCACATCTCTCTCTCTCTCTCTCTCGCTCTCTCTCTCTCTCTCTCTCTCTCTCTCTCTCTCTCTCTCTTCTCTCTCTCTCTCTATACATCTCTCTATCTCTCCATCACATCTCTCTCTCTCTCTCTTTCTCTCTCTACATCTCTCTATCTCTCCATCACATCTCTCTCTCTCTCCATCACACTCTCTCTCTCTCTCCATCTCTTTCTCTGTACCACGTCATCTTTCTGTTTACTGACATAATCTCTCTCTCACTCTCCAATTTGTTCTGCTCAAATTCGGGATACTTTTGACTCCACGCATCCAAAACCTCAAACAAATTTCGCAAGATTTCCTCCCCCTCCCATTACAACGAATACATTATTAACAGGCAACGGTTTAACTCTTTTAGAAAACTGCCATCATTGATTCCACAGTAGACGCACCACAAGAAAATTTAAGAAAATCGATGTGCTAGCGTTAAAACCTTTCTCTCCTTATCCTTCTTTCCCATTAGATGTCGCACAGGGAACCTGCTCCTGCTGAAGTCGTGCAGCGCAGACGACCATTTACACGAAGATTTTATTTACTGTGATATCATTTTTTTTAAAAAGTTCCAACCTGGTTTCATTCGTATCGCCCGTAAATTCTTGCTTGCTCTGCTTATATTTCCTTTAATTTACATACAATTTAATTTGTAAGATTTCTCCATATTTACAAAAAAAAAATAAAAATGTCCGCCACAAGCACAGATTTTGACACTGGCAGCCATATCCACATGGTCACGTGTATATTAACAAATGGCTGCTAGAACACAGAGAAGTATATACACCGAAACTACGATCACCTAAGAGTTCTTCCATGAACGCATTCTACCTTTTACCTGATGGCTGCTTTGCAACATTTCAGTATCTGAACTATTAACTGCAGCAAGTATTTGGAAGGCAAAGAATTCCATTCCTCGGTCGAGTTCTTCCACAACTGCAAAACGTCGACTGGCCCGTATTCCTAACCGCTTTTACCTGAGCCCAGACGAACTCGGCAGGGGTTGAGTGAGATCTGGGGGGGGGGGAGGTGACCGATTGATCTTTTTCCGTTTCCATCCCTTTCTTAATTGTCTTTTCGTTGTTGAGTTTCCACGCCAAAGCCAGGGACCTGTCAACTGACCCTCACAAGGTGTTCCATGCTGTTGAAAGAGTACGTAACACGCCCTTTGGAAGAATTTCGTCAATTCCGACTAACTAACGCACCTGAAGATCGCTAAAATAACCTGAGTCGAAACTCACTTAAACCTTTCCAAAGTCTTTCACAGACGCACAGCCTCCTTTTTGAGTAAAGGATTCCAAACAGCTCTAATCCGACCGTAAGATATTATAGCATTGTAGACCAATTCCCAGACAAGTGGGATAATTTTCTTTTAGAAAGAAAAATTTTTTTTTTTTGTTTAAAATCAATGATCCAGTCCTAAAGCAATGGTTAGCCAGCAAGAACAGCGACAAACCGGAGATGTTTTTTATTGGACCGATTGTTATCACAAGTGCGTCTTTTGGACAATTGTCTCGGAGTATAAACCGCGTTCAAAAGGATTCTGCTGAGCCGCTTTCCTGTGCTGAAAGAAAGCCGTTTTTTAGCCTCTTTGAATAGTTGCTCTCTCTCTCTCTGTCTCTGCATCTCTCTCTCTCTCTCTCTCTCTCTCTCTCTCTCTCTCTCTCTCTCTCTCTCTCTCTCTCTCTCTCGACATCACCATCTCTCTCTCTCTCTCTCTCCCCTCTTTGTCTTTACCCTTTTCTGCGCTGCCTACCCGGGGCTGTATTTTCCTTAACATCGCTCCGCTTATACCAAACCGAGAAACTTCCCATTCGTTAAGTATTTCTACACCGAGAACGAAAAATCGGCTTTTGTTAAGCTCAACAATAGAAATGTCTTTTCTCGTTTAATCTCTTTGTTGAGGCCTTTTTTCCCTGATGACAATCAGCAAGTATTTCTTTGACCAGTATTCACAAGAACAGCTGTGCTTTGTGATCGAGTCTACATACATTGGGAACATAGGGTTGTTCAGTGATTTTACAATTAAGACCGCTAGTGCGCAGACAATGATGTTCAGTTATTAAGAAAATTAAAATTCTGGCCATCGCCGCAGCCATTTTTTTTTCTTCATAAATCTGAAAAGTCTCTGTATTTAATACTTTCCGGTTTCCTCCCACAACTAAACAGAGGATGTTTAGAATGGATTTCCCACCAACTGGTAAAGTAGTTAATCTATCATCATGTAGACATCGGCAACCTTCGTCTTCGAATCGTCACCTGAATGGATGGACAGACGTACTACACGTGACAGTCTACCTCCTCCTGCTGCTCTTAATACGAAGATCATTTTCAAACATTTCACCAGTTGATTTTTTCCTACTAAAAACGCTTTGCATAAATGGTAAGATTGGCTATTAAACTGGAAATGTACGGCGGAGAACATCGCCTTTGATAGCATTAGTGAAAATATAGGTTGATATTACTGAATGGACGACAGAGTCGATTTGTTATCATAGTTCACCGTTTTTTCATACTTATGTAATTAAGATGTCCTTCTTGTGGGATAATTTTAATATCAAATGGAGAGCTATGACTGGAAACGATATAAAGATTATAATTTGGCTGAGGCAGTTGAGATTATTTAATATGAAAATTCAAGAAAAAGAAAAAAGTAAATATGAAAATTTCTTATGTCCTTATTTCAGAAGTTCTACCCTGAAATCTAAAATCCTTAGTTTACAGTAAGAAACTGTAGGTGTTTTCCTCATCAGTTTCCGCAACAAAGTTCTCAACGCTTAATGAAAATGCAAATTTCCAACGCAATTTTAGGAAACGATCCAGACTTATGACGGCGTTAGTATCTTAAATAAATGCTTTTGATTTTCTTTTTCCTTTCTCAGTAAGCTGCTTTGAGAGAAAAAATCGAACGGTATAGATTATTAATGGCGGACTCCTTTCTCACCGGCATACTCAGCAAACTTTCCAATCATCAGGGGCTCTCTCTCTCTCTCTCTTCTCTCTCTCTCTCTCTCTCTCTCTCTCTCTCTCTCTCTTCTCTCTCTGTTACTAACGCCATCTCTCTACCTCTCCATCATATCTCTCTCTCTCTCTCTCTCTCTCTCTCTCTCTCTCTCTCTCTCTCTCTCTCTCTCTCTCTGTACTAACGCCATCTCTATCTCTCCATCATCTCTCTCTACTAACGCCATCTCTCTATCTCTCCATCATCTCTCTCTACTAACGCCATCTCTCTATCTCTCCATCATCATCTCTCCTTCTCTCTCTCTCTCTCTCTCTCTCTCCTCTCTCTCTCTCTCTCTCTCTCTCTCTCTGTCACCAGGAATTCCTTGTAGTTCTCCGGGTTTTTAGACACACATTTCGGACTTAGCGGAAAATTCATTTCGTTTTAAAGAATTCCCTGTAACATAGACGTTTGCTTATACGGCTTGGGCCAATGGCCTTTACATTTACAAATGAAATTAGATTAATTTTTATAGTCCAACTTACACGCTATTGCAATTTCACAAACAGAGTTTGAAGCGATCGGACCTGACAGCCTCGGATAACTCGATTAAGCTGGCTCAACAATTTAATAAGAGACGTTATTCAATTTTTAAAATTCACAGAAGTTATAAATGATATTACGCTTAGTGACAGCTTTACGGCCGCATCGGACTGGTTGAGAATTGAGCAAAACGAACCTGCCGCAACCTATTATCTACTCTGTTAAGTGCGCCACCTATATTCAGCCAGCCAGACTCTGTTCGGCCGCTGCGAGTGTGCGAACTACTTCCTTGACTCGAGTTGGCTTTTCCGTCGCTGCTCAGCGCCAGTTAACAAGTTAACCTAATAGATTTCGTGCCGGCAAAGAACGGAAATTTGTCGGTGCCGCTTCGGTTTACGGAGAGTAGAGTCGGAGATCGGGTGATTTCCGTGTGTCCCGGCAGGATAGATAACCACGTGAGGGGGAAATCTACATCAAAACTTAGCAACCAAGCAGCGGGCTCAAACTCAAGTCAAGTCTCTTATACAACAACAACAACACAACAACAAACAATAATAATAATAATAATAATAATAATAATAATAATAATAATAATAATAATAATAATAATAATGTAGTTTTATTAGTTCTTTTAATGCTGATGAAGCGATAGGGATCTCGCCGAACGATTTTCTACATTTTTAGGGTCAGCTGTTATAGAAGCTACGGGGGAAGGATATAGGGTAAGGCTGCCCCTACGTAAGGTTTAAATACACACGCCACAACATTATTATTATTATTATTATTATTATTATTATTATTATTATTATTATTATTATTATATGAAGCAAGCATGTTTTTTATTTCATTTTAAGAAACTTACATAAAACTAAATGAAATTGACGGTAGGGGAGTCAGGAATTTACTATGAGACAGAAGAAAACCCCTTAAAGCGTGCGTTTTAAACTAATCAAGGGTCCCTTTCCCCGCCCCGACCTTCGAAATCACGTGGCAGTTACCGACCAATTGAAGAAGATTCAGTTCGGTGACCTCCACCCCAACACAGCTGTCCGTCACGCATGGCAAGGTGCTAAACCCCTGACCGAAGCGCGGCATCTCACCTGTGAAGGTGTCTAGGCGCCGATGAGAATCGCGAGGTGTTTATTCTTTGCCCGTCGGTCTCGAGATTAGGTACCGTTATAGAGCCACACGGCCACAGAGCGGACCGGGAGCTCGTGAGTCATCGTCACGAGTGGCCTACCTGACTGAAAGGGCGCTTCGAGTCGAAAGCAAGATTAAGGGCAGACAACTCTCTGAAAAAAAAACAACCAGAAACCGAGTTTTTAATCTCTGCTTTAGAGTTGATGCTAGCCGTTCCGAGTCAACCCCATCTTCGAATCGCTCTTTCCCGGCTCTCATTTCTCAAAGACCTCAGTCTTAGGATGATCCTTTTCGTCGAAACATTCCAGCTGCTCCGCCTCTCTCTCTCTCTAATGAGAGCGCATCTGTTAGTTTCTCAAATGCTGGATCCTCTCGACAAGTTAAGGACAGAGACAAATCAGTCCTGCGAGAAAACACCAGAGAAATGCCAGATTTCCAAGCTTCATCCATACCCTCAGCTTCTCCTGCAGGTTGAGAACCAATAGACGCTGACACAGAGGATAAAACACAGCGCCTTTCCGCTTGTCATTGTATTGAAGACTGAACAATTGTTAGACGATATCTTCAGGGTTGATGCAGCCATTTCCGAGATTTCCTCTAACTGTTGTTGAGCCATCACCATCATCATCAAATACAGAAACACTGGCAGGAATAAAAATGTCATAGGTTGCACCGGAAAAGCAGACCCTTCAGGAATCTTGCCATATCCTCAAAAAGACACCTTCAATTAGATAGTGATGTTTCAAAGAAATGATGAAACTGCAGCTGCTGATCCACATAAAAAGCTAACAGTAAAGGTAGGCTGCCGTTACCCCCGCACATTTCTTTGCCCTGGTTTGCTCTCTAAAATAACTGATACCGGACAGGTGAACCAATCGTTCAGTTTCATCTGAAACCCATCGCAGCCCTTTTCTGAAGTCTGAACACGACACCTAAAGACTCTCTTGAGTAAACCGGTGTCACGCAATCAACCATCCAACCAACGCCCGTTTTTACCTTTTAAGGACAAAGGGAACTGTCAAACGTCCGGTCACCCATCCGATTACGATTTACATACTTTCTCTAAAATAAAAAAAAAAATGATCGTCTTTTTGAAAATTGTTTTGTTTTTCCAAAAAGGAAAATACGTGTCAACTCTTCTTATTGGTTGTGAGTGAGGCACTGAACCCGACTAACGCAAGTCCCCTCCCAAATCATCACTGGAGGATGCCTCGATGGGACAGTACACCAAGCTGAATGTCCGCGATCATTGCAACTAAACGTAGCTCGAGCGAAGAATTCGGGCAGGATGCTATCACTCGAGACTGCGTGTCTTCTTCAATTGGCAGCTGATAACGCCGGAGGAGTTTCAAGAATTTGATTCAATACTCCAATATACCACGATCAAATTCAAGACAGGGAAGAATCATACTCATCTAAGAAACACCGCAAAGAAATTGAAAGTAAGTTTTGTTTTTTTTGTTTTTTTTTAGAATGTTATCCCCCCCCATCCTTTCTTTCATCGCACTTACGACCATTTCCGTGTTAATGGGAGGGGAGTCCAGCGGAATGCAACTGCTGAAGAGACCCCAGACGAGGTCGATGATCGTGAGCATATGGAAAAACTTCACTCGCAGGCAGCAACCGTCTTGGATCCTTCGATCATGCGAGAAATCAGTCATCCGTTACCACGCCGTTCTAAAGAGCTTCGGCGACTTTACATTCTCCATCCCATGTTGCTCCGAACCGCTGCTGGTGGTAATTAAAGACGCAAACACATAGTGAAAACTGTCGTTTGATCTAAACGGTGACCGGCCACGTCTTCGATCCCTGATAAGGGCGGACCACTCGCAGAAACTTATGAAGACACGCACGTGCACCATACAACAACAACAACAAAAAAACCTTCAAAAACTTCAAGCTTACGCTTCCAAACAGAAAAGGGGGTTTGCTGTTGCAGTTGGCCGCTGTTTCCGAAAACTTTTTCAGACCATATTCTTGCCCCCCCTAACCCTCTCTTCTTTAATTAAGTTTCTGGAGAAAGAAGGGTTCGAATCACGGCTTCGGCGGATTCGGTTTCCTCTTGATCGTTTCGATTTCGATACCAATATCCAGCCAGCGGCGAACGTCCAAATTCTTTGGACTAGCTGGCAAGGAAACTCTTCGACCCCCGGTTCCACTCGACCGGAAAATCTCGCATCAAAGACGTCACAGCGCCCGCCAACTCTGAGTTGGTGGGAAATAATTCGAACGAAGACGACAAAAATAATCCTCCAAAATGTGGGCAACAGGAAGTTCAGTATAAGCTCCTCACGAACGAGAACTACTCCAAAATCTCACTTAAATTCAATGCCTTTTGGTGTTAGATTCTTGGATCGATCCTTCACTGTAGGTGCCGTTGAAAGTCAGATATCGACCGACGGCTGAATCCACTGAAACTTATAAAAAGCTGCGACATCAAATGGCAGAAAGACTAAATTTATTCCAGCGCACATCCCTCATCCTTTAGCCAGTGCGGTTGAAAAGGCTCTTTAGGTAATATTTGGCAAACATGGCCATTTCTGTTTGATTCGAAATGGTTTGTTCTTAAAGAGAGACAAAAGAGAAAGATCACCCACTTTACCTGAATAGTTTTCATTTCATGCTATAATGCTATTTTGAATAATATTTTTCCTTTCCCAAAATTTCATTGCATAGAAGCAACTTTACGTTGGTCACCATGCAATTTTCTTACTAAATACCGATAAGAATACGTTATTTAGAATTTTGTATGTCATACCTCTTCTTAGTGCATTTGATTTTGTTTCAGTTATATAAACTTTGTTTTGATAACAGAGGGTAATGGCGAGATGGATGGAGGCACATGTTTTTGGTAACAGAGTATATGGATCGATGGATATACAGATTATGGTAGTATAGTATAAGGCCAAGAAGATTGTACAGGTTTGTGTTGGTAGAGTTATAATAGCGAAATGGTTATACAGCATTGCAATAATAAATTATAGCGGAATGGTTTGCCCAAATTGGGGAGTAAAGAATAATAGTCATAAGCATGCCCTTATCTGGTTACTGAGTATAATGGCGAGATTGTTTTAAGTCGTTACTAATATAGTATAAAAGACTCGGTATATTTGATACTATGGCATTATGTCAGGATGGTTGCCCAGAGATTCTGGTAGTAGAATATGATAACGAGATGGTTAAAAGGCTTTGGTTATAGAGTCTAATAGCTAGAGAGTTTTAGTGTCAGAAAACAATGGCGAAATAATAGTACAGTCGGGATGGTAAAAAGCTCAGTCAGCGGGAATTAATGGGACAATAGTTGTACAGATTAGCTAGTAAATGATAATGGAGAGACTGAACGTACAGTTTGGGTGGCTACGTGTGACGGCGAGACGGATATAGATAGAGGCCTTGTGGGATACTGGTCGTGTATAACGCCTAAACTGATTGGCTGTAGGACATATTGGCGAGTTTGTTGTCCAGTTTGGTAGTGAAGTGTAATTTAGAATTCGTAGCTCAGCTTCGTTGTTTGGCGATTCCCCCCCCCCCCTGCTCGTTCGGGACTCTCGGAGAATACAGCAGAGCTGCTGGCGGTGTGGGGTTGGGGTTAGGGGTTTAGGGTTAGGGTTCCAAAAGATTACTTCGCGTGATGTTTTTCATCGTGAATTCTACTCGTTTCAGGTAAGACATTGAGCGAGCAGCTACCGACTTAAACGAGCCGGCATCGTTCCTTGTTCCGGTATAGGCCGCCACGTGACCCTGTTTGTCGGAGAATCCACGGCCGGACACCGGACTAGAGCCACTGGAACCTGGTCGGCACGTTAGAAGCCTCTTCAAATCCCGAAAGTATGTCTGCTGATCTGCCTCTTTATCCCGGTGACCAGGGGTCACTCTCAACATATTTGGAATTAACTCTATCTGGCTATCTGGAAGCGGTGAGCTGTAGAAGCACAGCTGCCTCGCCGCGCCCTCTGGCGCTAATCATAAGATTATCAGACGAGAAACGAAACACGCTCCTGCACTTTATCAGCTGATTTAATTATTCCGCGAAATCGAATAAATTATTTACCTCGTCCCCCCCATCATCTTCCTCCCTCCTCCTCCTCCTCCTCCACCTCGTCCCTGTCTTGTATCTATGGACGCGGTCACATCTTAATTGTATTGAAAAATTTATAACATTTATCGTATTATCTAATTGTGTTAGCTGGGCCTGGCGCTGTACTTCAGGAAACTCGGCTTCGCCGGAGACACAGCAGTGGAGTTGTCACCGTTTGACGTTGGCCAGAGCACCCAGGGGCGAAGCGGGGAATAGATGGGAGCGAGCGGACCGCACGCTAGACCCCGACTGACTCCCGCCCGCTTCCATCTATATTAAATCAGTTCCTGATGAAAATCGAATTAGCGCGACACCCGGCTTTTCAGATGAAAATCAGAGTGCACGCGAATTTATTAAGCGCCCACTCACCATGGAATCCGCTAAAGACATTACTGTTTCATTTTTACATCTTCTTTTTCTAATTACAGTTGGTACAGAAAGGGTTAGTTGATAAAGACGTGTAAGAGAGAGAGAGAGAGAGAGAGAGAGAGTAGTAATGAATTACAGAAAGGGCAGGTAATTCTGCCGTTACTACTTTTGCACTGTCCGACGAGCTGCAGATACCGTAGGCATCTCTTGCAAGGGGAGACCATTTGGATTGTCAAGTTCTGTTTGAGCACAGGCGCTGCGATATCAGACAATACACGAGATTCCGGTCAATTAAACAGATCTGATTGCTTTTACTTTATCATCTGTAAGAAGAATTACCGATAAAAACAAATTAAATTATGCTTCTATTAGTCAGGGTCCCGTTTTGTAGATTTAGGCTGACGGACAGAAGGGAATCCTATGGCACGAGGGGAATTATGGGTAGGGGGTTATTTAAAAGATCACCACTTGAATTAGCTGTCACAGTCTAGGCGAGACGTCTTCATTATCTGTCACGTGTCCCGGCAGGTTTCTTTTAGCCCACATTTGACAGAGCCTCGTTTTGATGGAATTATCAAATACCTAATATCACATGTTGGAAACCTGGCTTTTGTTTCATTTCATTAAAACCAATTTGCTGTAAAGTTAAAGCGGTGTCCGTCCACAGATAGAGCTTGATTATTCAAATCTACTTCAACGAACGCCCGCGGTGAGGTTCTGCGAGGTTGGACCTTTAACGACGAAGCCACGGAGGAGGAGACACACTGAAAGCCACGAGAGACAGAACAAGGAAAAGCGTTACGGTCCGTCTTCCAACGAGGTACTCTCAGCGGTTGGGCCGCGACGGACTTGTCCGCCGGTCGTAGACCGCGCGAACTCGGCGCTTATGGTTCCGATTGTTCTGGGAATTAGAAGAAAAAAACAAACAGCGGTTTCACAAGACTGCCCCGGCTGCACGGTGCTGAACCTGGGTTTCGAGCCATCGCGAAAGAATTAGATTGGATGCTGGAGACAGAAGAACCGGAGGAAAAAGAAAAATTAAAAAACGGTTATGCGGTGAATGCGTGCGCGAGTTTCTACAAATATATGTACATAACTTTTACATCACATGTCATCACACTGGAGTCGGTGCTCGGCTGGCTCGAGTCCACCGCCTCCGAACCGGCTGTTCATCCGCGAACAAGCAGCCCGTGAAATGGCAATGGCGGAAGGGATTCGATCACGGGTCATACCTTCAAGCCCAGTATTCAGGACAGACCCAAGCGCGCGAGTTTGTATAATTCTGGGTGGGGCTCCCTCCACCCCCTCCCTCTCTCTCTCTCTCTCTCTCATAGATAAGTAAAGACGTCCGGCCTTGATGGGTGGGGCGGGTGAGAGTGGTCTCCGAGCGGGCCGCCACCTACCGGGATCACGCGGAAACTTGTCCGTCGATGACGAAACTCCAGACCGTCAACAAATCGATGTGCGGTGACGTTGACAGTTTAACCGGCGAGGAGGCTGGCCGAACTGTTGCTACACTCTTCCCTCCCTCCTCCCGATGCTGGAGCCGGGCTGCTGTCGGAAGCTCGCTCGAAATTCGATCCTCTGGGGAGGAGATGCCTCGCATGACTGACCAAAATCGACACCGCTAATGTGATTAGTGATGAAAAATTCATAATATTAATTTGATAATATGTTTGTCATTCTTGGCTCGCACGAACTCGGCTGCGAGCGGATTTTTAAAAAGCCCCCCTTCCGACGGCCGCGGCTTCACCGACCGAATACAGACAAAAAAATTACGAGAATAGAAAAATGGGAGAAATATTCTACCTGGACATAAAAAAAATATTTTCCTTTTTTTTAAAAAAAAAAAAATAAAGAAATAAATGAAGCGGAAGGAACAGCACATAAACGAAAACGTACGAAGGTTTCCCAGCCCCCACAAGATTAACCCTTTAACCGTAGTAACTTGTTCGCCCCACCACATCCTTTCCGAAACAGATCTTCTCGGCAAGGGGCACGAACTGACCGAAGAAGGACGTCCTTTTATTTTCTTTTTTGCCCCCTTTTTATTTTCTTTGTAATTTACTAGATCCACCCCCCCATCTCCTCCTTTGGTGCCATTTTGCAACTCCGGACGGAAACGATCTTTTTGGCGGCGGTGACTGACACGTGACCGACCAGGAGCGCGCGCAAAAGCGGAAACACAGCAACACACCCCCTCTTTCGTCGATGAGTCAGAAACCAGGAGTCACGAAAATCGCCCCTCCCACCACCCCAGGGGGGACGGGGGCGCGTGGACTCGATCAAAAATGCGAAAGTGTTCTCGTTTTCTTTTTCACGTTCAATTATTTACGGCGAACCTTTTCATATTTTCGTTCTTGTCGTAGTATTTGTGGTACAGAACGACAAACAAACCGGAACATTTTGTGTCATTCACCCCCCCCACCCCTCCGCGCGCCATAATCGTTATTCAATATGAAATTGATACACGTGATTAAATTATTTTGGCAAATCATCTTTAGCAAGCAGATAAACCGGCATTTAAAATGCATTATCCGCGCAATCGAATTGATACACTTGATTAAATTATAACGGAAGGAAAGTATTTCTGGCTTGCCCGTGGAACAACACTTAGCAATGCATTATTGATGTATCCCGGTAATTAGTGGAATTATCTCCCTTTGCATCCCATTATGGCGGAGCTCTTTGGTTCCGAGAGCGGAAGCCCGTGTAATTACAAAACGTGTGACAATTTATACACGCTTACAA
The DNA here is from genome assembly GCA_018389105.1 of Nautilus pompilius. Classification (NCBI taxonomy): domain Eukaryota; kingdom Metazoa; phylum Mollusca; class Cephalopoda; order Nautilida; family Nautilidae; genus Nautilus; species Nautilus pompilius. The sequence continues at coordinate 4,164 of JACATO010001761.1, read as the reverse complement.
AGAAAATCAAATTAAAAAGAAACAAACAAACAAACAAGCAAGCATCATTCCTTTTCTTTACGTTAGAACCTTAAAATCCGCACTACGTCCTCAGAGTCGAGGGAGTCGGCCCCACAAAAAAATATCTGATTTTTTTTTATTACCATTTACTGACGACAGAGAGCGAGATAAGGATGGAGAATTCATGGGATATTAACGTCATCACCGGTGGCGCCCCCCAGGATCTGGTTACAGACGCAAAGGCAGATCACCGTTGGAAAAGCGAGCGAGCGCTAACGGTGGGCGAGGCTCTGTTACCTGACAGCTGCCGGTCAGCCCGAGGCTGAGAAGAACAGTCTTTTGGGGGAGGAAAGACCCCACCTGCCTGAAGAGTTTCTCCTTCCCTAACGAAACTGGACAAAGTCTCATCACCGAAGGGCTGATTTATCGCGTGGCCGAGACCGACGGCCTGAGCCGGCTCGTCTCCGCTCCGGGAGTTCCTTAGATATTCGATAGATTACCCGGATCGGAGCCACTTCTTGCACGGATCTCTTAAAATTACTGCAAACCATCTTCGTGACTGCTCCTCCTCCTCCTCCTCCACCAGCAGCCCAGCCCCCCCACTCACGATCCAGAGACGTCCTTCGCCGGGCTGTTCCGCAAGCTTGGGGTAATTCTCACGCTGGAAGACGGAATCCCCGTCTAATGAGACGACTTCTCTTAACAAAATCAGGACGGCAGGATAGATGAGAACCCTTCTTGCTCCTCCTGCCGGGCATATCTGCTCTATCCAAATCTCCGACACCCTTTGCTGATATCGAGCCCCACATCAGTATCGATATACCTCACCTCCCCTAACCATTGCTCTTTTGAAAAACAGTTCAAACTTGGAACCATCTGTAAAGAGAACCCTTTCCTAGGTTTGGTCATCCTATCCTATGACGTGTTACTTGCGTTCTATACCAAGTTTTGCCTGTTTATAATTATTTCCAATACCATCGTGTATGAATTATATTTCCACCAACCATATGTTTATTTGTATTATATGCGTTTTGTCTGTATCTCATCGAAATAGTTTGATTATCATTTTAAAATGTGCTTAATAATACACATTAAAAGATCGCATTTTCTCTTCTGGAGATACGGAAAAAGGCTTTAAATTTGATTTTACATAAGAAATACCAGAGCTGGTCGGATGTATCTTTTATCTAATAATATTGTAAACAAAACAACAAATGCGTAATAACCTAAGGGCTGCCCTCGGGTGGGGAAAGAGTTACTGGTTTTCGTTAGTGGTGACAGTTTATCAACAAAAGTAAATGTATAATTATATCTGTAATTTCGAAAGCATTCGACTGATTTGAGGATGTTATTCTAAGAGAAAAGCCAGCAGTCAGGCTCTCGGTATTTATACTGTTGTTGTTGTCTGTCTCGCTGGTGGTCTATTTGCTCTACAAAGTGACTCCCGTGTATTGTAAACGCAAGGGCACGGTCGGGGTTGTAGTTTGTTATTGATCTTTACATAAATCGGTCTGGGGGGGGAGGGCTAGAGTTAGGGTTACGGTTTAAAAAGCAGGAAGCTACTGGTGCAAAAGGCGGATGATCGGATTATTCAATTAGAAAGCGACGAGATGGGATGAAAACAGAAAACCCTCGCGCAAAAGAGAAAATAGCAAAGTTAGTTCCTCGATTCTGTGGCTGGCGAAGGACTTGGAGAAAGAAAGGCGGCCCCGGGGGGGGGTGACAGGACGGCCTTAAATTCCTTGGATTTTCTGAGGTGCCTGCGCGGCTTGGAAGTAGAGAAAGAAAGAGAAGAACGATTCTAGCACCACAATCCTAAACGAACGAACACATCAGCAGCACTGGTTGATGGCAGTACATCAGGATAATGTATATATATATATTTGGCGCTATGTCTTATAAGCCATGACGACTCCCTTTCTCTCCCGGCCCGACCAACCCGCGGCGACCTCTTTCTTCGAATGACGTCGAACTCCCTTCTCTCTCGCGGGCCGAACAACTCGCGCGAACCATCTTCGCGGAATCGGTGAATGCGGAATCTTTCCCGTTGGCGACAGCGGTCACGTTTCCGTGTGGGGAGGAAATGTACCGACGTCTGGTCGACGGTTCAGAGGTCAGTCAGTCTTCTCCCGTTCGAACGATGATCGTGAGCCGGTCTCAGCACCGCATCTTCAGCCTTCACGTTAATTTTAAAAGACAACAACAACACGAACAACTATCCGACTTATGAGACAGATTCCATTTCCATCAAGGAGTGGAAACAACGGTGAAGTTTAACAGGCCGATGAGGGATTCTGTTTTGAAGAAGACAACCGCAAGACACAAGCAGACGGTATCGGGTTTTGACAACTGTAATTCATTTTTAAGTTAATAATTCCAGGTAATAAAGATATGATGTACGGTAACGTCTATTTGTAAGCTAACGTCGGTGTCCGTATTCATCTGTACACCTGACTGCTTTCCCCACAGTTTTAGAGAAGCAGATCAGGGTAGGAACCGTCTACGAGCTGAATGTGCCCGCGAGGCATTGTAAACAGTTGACAGTCAGGGGATGTAGGTGAGCAAACCCATCGTTTTGAGACTTTGAGGACGGGTTTAGGACCAACAAAAACTGATGACATTATGTACTTCTGTCACCAATGACAACAATAGTAGCTGGTGGCTGACATAAGCGACTCAGATTAAATAAGTTCCGACGAGATGGCTACGCATTTACTAAGCGGGGTTCGTGGTAGACGTCCTCCGGGGTGTGGCCGCCGGTTCGACTCCCGTCTGGGAGGCCGAACTATCTATCGGCTTAGCGATGATCCGTTCCTCGCTTGGTGACGGATTCTTTCAGGCTGATTCGCGGCAGCACGGACACGGAAATGACAGATCGGATCTTACAATTTAGATCTGCGTACGAAACAAACCCCCGAGATCTAAGATCGTCATTACGGGCGAAGGTTTTCACGCGCGTATGTGACACGGGTTCGGAGAGTCTTCCTACCCCCCCCCCCCCCCCCGGGGGTGGGGGAATTCCCGGAGCCCGCGTAGCGGAAGCCAGACAGAACTCGTTAGGCGCGAGTGACCCCGGGGGGGGGAGAAAGAAAGTTATGATAATAAAGTAGATCGGTGATAAAGCGGGGATCGATAAGGCCGTGGGGGGGGGCAGACTTGGGAACGTAAAAGGGAGTTAGGGGACTCGAGTAAACCGTAATGCTCCGTTGTGTTGCAGGTGCCTTCCTTATCTCTCTCACGTCCGTAAGCGGCGGGCGAGGTTCGAATCCCGTGCACGTTTCCGACCGACACCGAGTCGATCAAACTCGGAGAGAGAACAACAACAAAAACAACAACAACGAAAACAACATGAAATCGATCACCGTCTCCGGGTCCTGGTCGATTGCACTATAAATTGTCGGGGGTGGGAGAAGAAAAAAAAAAGGGGGGGGCAAAGCTCGACCCGTGGGGTCCGTCACATACCTTTGTCGGCGGGGCCCGGTTCCCGCCCGCTCTCATCCCGTCTCGCGCAGCAAGGAGGAAGTCCCGTCGCCCGCACTCGAACTCCACGCACGCGCCGCGCTCTCGGGGAGAGACCGGTCGGGCAAACACGATTACACCGAGATAAACAGGTAACGTTTGGTGAATATCAAAGTTCAGCAGATTCAATTAACATTTGTTTGATTTGATATAGTTGCTTCCAATTAGATTAAATTTGAGGCAAGACAACGACAGAATTCGGTGGAAACGGTGATGTCATTTATCTGCATTAGCTACGGGGAATCTATTCTTCCGCTGACAGCTCAGCCGGGATGGAACGGACCGGGTCTCGGCAGGCGCGTCTGCAAACAGTATCGCGTTACTGCACCGGGCGGCGGCCATCATACGAATTTCTCCGGATTTTCCGCGCAGATCGCCCGTCCGTAATGCGATTTAAAACTCTTTCGCCGTTTAATAAATTAGTAGGTATGCCCGTGTATTCCTGCGCCTGACGAACTGCGGAGGCATGATTTTCCGACGTGTCCCCCTCCATCCTCTCCTCCTCCTCCCTCTCTCTCTCCTCGCCTCTCTCTCTCATCTCTCTCTCTCTCTCTCTCTCCATCTCTCTCTCTCTCTCTCCAATCTCAATCTCTCTCTCTCCTCTCTCCTCTCTCTCTCTCTCTCTCTCTCTCTCTCTCCTCTCTC